>SJXQ01013079.1:0-23185 GCA_006408695.1 Aepyceros melampus | reverse complement strand
CTCAATATATATATATATATATATATATATATATTTTAATAGCAAGGACAACAAGGAAGCCACTGATGCAGCAGGAATGTAGTGAGTTTTGAAAGAAGCAGCTGATTTGGTCAAACGGGTAAGAGGTATACACTATAACTTTTACTCAGTTTGTTGTGGCCTTGAAGACACAGCCTCTAGAAGTCCTGCAGCAGCACACAAGGAAATACATTCTGTCAACAGCCACACAAATGTAGCAAAGGTCCTAAGCATTGAATGAAACTTCAACCCTCATCTGATTCCTTGATTTCAGCCTGGACAGACCTCAGGGAAAGAATCCAGCTGACTATTGCCTAGAAACTTTACTCTCAAACCCCATTAGTAAGTGTGTGGTACCTTGGTAAGAAGCAATAGAGAACTGACTAACTCTAGAAAGCTTTCATTCTATTGTGTTTCAGTGCTTTACTATATCCAGAATAAGTCTCCTATTTTACAAAATATTCAGTTCTCTTTACTAAATCTTTTCATGCAGTGATAAAATATTTTTTCCACAACTAATAAGTTTTTTAATTGCCCAGATTGCAGGTAACAGCTTTAAATATAAAATCATTGCCAACAAATTAATTTTAGAAGCTAAAACCACTGCTGTATGACACTATCAACTATGATTTGGAAGCACAATCTGCCAACTTCCTACAAGTAACATTGGAGCACTTACTTTCTCTATAAAAATGCATGATGACAAATATGAACTAAAAATCTCTATTCCTTATGTTCCCCTGAAAGGTGTATTTTATGGTGGGCATATATTTATATAATATTTATATATGCTTACACAGTAATACACATTCTCTGAATATAGTAATATATAAAATAAGTTTGAATAAACACACATTTCTTTGAGGCTTATTCTCTGGCCTGACTTCTAACTAAATACCACCCACTCTGAAGGCTATTTAAATGTGATGAAAAGCTGAGGTATTGCATAAAGAGGACTAAAAATAGGCCACTTTTAGAGCTTTATTGATGCTATTGTAAGACCAGAAAATGTTTTCTGCAAGTTTGAATTTTACCACACATTTACATGTAGCTACAAATCACGTTACTATGACTTTACTGGAAAAAAAAAAAAAAAACACAATTTGAATTCATTTGAGGATAACAGATTTCAGAGGGAGAAAAAAGCTATTTCAACAAAGGAGAAAAAAAAAGTCCTTAAGGCAAAAAATGGAAGACAAGAAAAATGAACATCCTTAAGCCAAATAATGAAGAAAAGAAAGGAGCAAAGTGTTAGGAAAAATTTAAATATTGATCTAGGCATGTGGTTTTATAAGATACAGTTTACTTGTTAATATATTTCTTCATTTATCCTCTTTCTCTTTCTCTCTCTTCCTCCCTGAATCTCTCTCTCTTCATACACATACTCACTTTTTATATCACCAGATCATATTTGTTATTTTGTTTAGAGGGCTTCTTTCTACTTTTATTTTATGTTCTCAGTCATGTCTGACTCTCTGCAACCCCATGGACGATAGCCCACTATGCTCCTCTGTCCATGGAGTTTTTCAGTTAAGAATACTGGAGTGGATTGCCATTTCCTCTTCCAGGGAATCTTCCCAACTCAGAGAATAAAGCTGTGTCTTCTACACTGGCAGTCAGATTCTTTACCAGTGTGTCACCTGGGAGGCCTCCTTACTACACTTGATCTTAGCCAAAAGGTCTTGTTAACAAATTCTTTGAAGGTTTTGATATCACATTTATAGCGATCTCAAAAATGAAGCAGGAAATATACTTTTTCTCTATTTTCTAGAAGTGTTGGTATAAAACCATATTATTTCACCCTACAAGTTTTCCTCCCTAAAATTTGCCACTTAGCTCATCTGTTCCTGGAGTTTTCTCTGTGGGAAGATTTAAATTAAAGCTTCTGTTAGTAGATTTAGAACTATTCAGATTGTCTTTTGTCAGTATTCCTAAACTAAGCAGTTCAATTTTAATTGCATACAGATTTTACCCCCAAATGGCAACTGGTACACAAAATTATATTATTATTCTATTAAAAGTATCTGCATGATTGATAATAAAGTGCCCATTTATAATCTTTATATTATGTCTGTTCTCCTCTCCTCTCTTTCTTCTCTTCTAACTGCTCAGCAAAATTCTGAAAATGGGGAATTATGGAGTAGAGCTATTACCGAGGGCCAGATAAACCAACTTTAGAACGTTGACTTTTTTCCATGGTAGGGCCTGGAGGTCATTCTGTTTGCAAAAATGATCTATGATGTGCTGGTTCGAGGAGTGGTATCATGTTTTTTCTTTCATTCCATGGACACAGCATAAAATCACATCAACATCAGTATTCAAGATCTCAAAAATGTGAGGGGTGGTGATTGCATTAGTATTTCCACTCAATTTACTAGAATGAATCCTCTAAACCAGATCATGGTGGATGAGAGTAGACAATTCCAAAGTCACTAAAATGTGGTTCCATTTGCAGCTTCTGTGTAGATATTGCATCTTTGGTGGACTGGGTTAATATATCTTTCTGTAATCTCTGCTCAGGAAGCTCTGTACAGATACATGGGAATATTTATGAAGCAATTCCAGCAGTAAAGAAGGACAGACAGGGATTCAGAATCTAAGGAGTTGACAAATATCAATTGCATTACTAACTGACATGTATGTATATGCTTTCCACATTCTTAAATATTGTCAATATTTTACTATTAAAACATGAAATTATTCTAAAAATAAATATTAGTCCAAGTTTCTATTGATAGGCTATAAATACATTGCTTACTTTTTCTCTGATCTTTTTGTGTGTGTATACACATGGGCTTCCCTCACAGCTTAGTTGGTAAAGAATTTGCCTGCAATGCAGGAGATCTGGGTTCGATCCCTGGGTCAGAAATATCCTCTGGAGAAGGAAATGGCAATCCACTCCAGTATTCTTGCCTGGAAAATCCCATGGACAGACGAACCTGGTGGGCTACAGTCCATGGGGCCACTAGAGTCAGACACGACTTAGTGACTAAACCAATCAACCAACACTTATATAATAGCAGTCAATCCTAAAGGAAATCAGTTCTGAATATTCATTGAAAGGACTAATGCTGAAGCTGAAATTCCAATACTTTGGCCACTGGATGCAAAGGACTGACCCTTTGGGAAAGATCCTGTTTCTCAGAAAGATTGAAAGCAGAAGGATAAGAGGACAACAGAGGATGAAATAGTTGGATGGCATCACAAACTTGATGGACATGAGTTTCAGGAAGCTCTGGGAGCTAGTGATGGACAGGAAAGCTTGGCATACTGCAGTACATGGGGTCACAAAGAGTTGGCTACAACTGAGTGACTGAACTGGACTGATGCAAGTATATAACATATATATATATACACACACACACACACACACACACACACACACATTCCACTGTCTATTATATCATATCATTGGAAGGAAATGTTTGAAATAAGTTACTTGAAATCTTTTAAGAATGATTAAATTTTTTTGAACAATTTTATCTACTCATGAAAGAGAAAAATAAAATAGTTACTGCAATATATAAAGTTTGCATGCTAAGCTGCTTCAGTCATTTCTGACTCTTTGTGACCCCATAGATTGTAGCCTTCCAGATTCCTCTGTCCATGGTATTCCCCAGGCAAGAATATCGAAGTGGGTTGCCATTTCCTTTTCCAGGGACTCTTCGCTACCCAGAGGTAGAACTCGTGACTCATGTCTCCTTCAGGAGCAGGCGGGTTCTTTACAGCTAGCAGCGTCTAGGGAGACCAATATAAGGTTTAATTATATTAAGTATATATCATATGTTATATAAAGGAAAATAATTACTACAGTATATGTCTTAAATTATATATAATTATATTATAATAATATAATGTTATAATTATAATATATTATTTATATCATTTTATATATTTATATTATTTTAATATATTAATATATTATATATTTATAATATATATAATATGATATTATATTTATATAATTTCAAGAAAATTAGAGATACAAAGGGAATATTTCATGAAAAGATGGACACAATATAGGACAAAAATGTTATGGACCTAAGAGAAGCAGAAAATATTAAGAAGAGGTGGCAACAACGCACAGAAGAACAATACGAAAGTGATATTCCTGACCCAGATAACCACGTTGATGTGATCACTCACCTAGAGCCAGACATCCTGGAGTGTGAAGTCAAATGGGCCTTATGAAGCATCTCTACGAACAAGGGTAGTGGAGGTGATGGAATTCCAGCTAAGTTATTTCAAATCCTAAAAGATGATGCTGTTAAAGTGGCACTCAATATGCCAGTAAGTTTGGAAAACTCAGCACTGGCCATGGACTGGAAAAGGTCAGTTTTCATTCCAATCTTAAAGAAAGGCAATGCCAAAGAATGTTCAAACTACCACATAATTGCACTCACTTCACATGCTAGCAAGTAGTACTCAAAATTCTCCAAGTGAGGCTTCAATAGTATGTGAATTGAGAACTTCCAGCTGTTCAAGCTGAATTTAGAAAAAACAGAGGCACCAGAGGTCAAATTGCCAACATTCCTTGGATCACAGAAAAAACAAGAGAATTCCAGAAAAAAAAAAAAAAAAAGGAAATCTACTTCTGCTTCATTGACTATGCCAAAGCCTTTGTGTGGTCACAACAAACTGTGGAAAATTCTTGAACAGATAGGACTACCAGATTACTTTACCTGCCTCCTGAGAAACCTGTATGCTGGTCAAGAAGCAACAGTTCCAGGGCATGGAACAACAGACTGGTTCCAAATTGAGAAAGGAGTACATTAAGGCTGTATATTGTCACCCTGCTATTGAGCTTATATGCAGAGTACATGATGCAAAATACTGGGTTGGATGAAGCACAAGCTGGAATCAAGATTTCTGGGATATGCAAATGACACCACCCTTATGGCAGAAAGTGAAGAGGAACTAAAGAGCCTTTTGATGAAAGTGGAGAGTGAAAAAGCTGACTTAAAACTCAACATTCAGAAAACTAAGATCATGGCATCTGGTCCCATCACTTCATGGCAAATAGATAGGGAAAGAATGGAAACAGTGACAGATTTCATTTTCTTGAGCTCCAAAATCACTGAAGATGGTGATTGGAGCCATGAAATTAAAGCCACTTGCTTCTTGGAAGAAAAGCTATGACAAACCTAGAGAGCATATTAAAAAAAACAGAGATATCACTTTGCCTACAAATGTCCATATAGTTAAAGCTATGGTTTCCAGTAGTCATATATGGATGAGAAAGTTGGACCATAAAGAAGGCTGAGTGCTGAAGAATTCATGCTTTTGAACTGTGGTGTTAGGGAAAATTCTTGAGAGTGCCTTGGACTGCAAGAAGATCAAATTACTCAATCTTAAAGGAAATCAATCTTGAATATTCATTTGAAGGAAGGACTGATGCTGAAGCTGAAGCTTTGATAATTAGGTCACCTGATGTTAAGTGCCAACTCATTAGAAAGACCCTGATGCTGGGAAAGATTGAAGGCAGGAAGAGAAGGGGACACCAGAGGATTAAATATTTGGATGGCATTACCGAGTCAATGGACATGAGTTTGAGCAAGCTCTGGGAGATAGAGAAGGACAGAGAACCCTGGTGTGTTGCGGTCAATGGGGTTGCAAGCAGTCAGACATGACTGAGTGACTGAACAAAAATCAATTTGTAAATTATGCCATCTATTATCATAATTATATAAGATAAAAAGACTATAATAAACTTCATGTGTATTTGTGCTACATTGAGAATGCAACATAGGTTTTAAATAGATGCATTATATATTGCTGATTCTCTACTTCTCTCAGTAAGGATCCACAAAACCCCAACAGCACTGGGCCCACGCTTGTGTCACATAGTTGCAGAAGCCAAGTTGCCAAGGTTTCCCTTTGCTTTTGTCGAAACTGCTTACCCAAGTCGACCACCTCTTCCTGAGTATATGGTTGAAACGTCGTAAACTCAGTCACAATTGTGGCCCTTGAGGATGTCCCCCTGGTCCGTAGGCTGCTCACTCTTCACTTTCTGCTGTACAATGGGACTTGCTGCCAAGTGTGGACCCATAATCTCATAACGTTGCACATTGGGCACCAGTGTGGCATCACGTAGGACACGATCCATATTTTCTAACGCATCTTCAGCTCTATCTATCCAGGGAACCATCCACCGCTTCCCAGTGTTCCACTGGAGCCCATGCTGAGAGTATAGCGGCCACATGGTACCACGTGCTCTATGGCGGCCACTGGCTTCCTCCACCCAGTGTAGCCTCAGGCTCCTCTAGCTGCTGGGTATCCTGCCGACTACAATGATTGTATCTCTGATTCTGTTCGTGATACCAATTGTCTCATGCTGTCTGCACTGTTCACTGAACCCATGGTAGACATGGGGAAAGCTGGAAGAAAACTCAAGGAGCTGTAGGAACTGCAGATGTGTTTATTCTCTCCTGGCTGGCACAGCAGCCATAGCAGCAGACATTCAATACTTCTCCTCTTGTGGCTGACCCAACAGACAGCCGTGCCGCAGCACTGGTAACACATCCATAATGTTGCTGACATGACATAACATAACGTCTCTGCAGCCTCAATGCCTTCTCAGATGCAGCTTATATATGCTTACTGTACAAAGTAGCGCTTGACCAAGCGAATGCCTCGTGAGGCTGCAGGCGCAAGGGCTATAAGTGATCTCGGCTGTTACATAAACGTTATCCACAAAATGTGGGGCAAGAGCTAGAGGCCGTGGGGCGAGAGAGCCTGACCACACCATCTTGGCTAATTTGCTCTTTTCCTACAGATAGTAAATTGATAGAAACTTGTGAAAATTTTTGTTACTGAAAATAATTCATAGTCACAAATAATCCTCTCTGGATTGTTACACAAACCTGAAGCATTACCTTGTTTAGCCTGTGTGTGCTCAGTCACTCAGTAATGTTCTACTCTTTAAAATGCTATGGACTATAGCCTGCCAGGTTCCTCTGTTCACAGAATTATCCCAGCCAGAATAATACAGTAGGTTGCCATTTTCTCCTTCAGGGGGTTATATACCATAACAGCATTTATCAGAGTTGAATTTGATCTGCAGTTTACTGAAGGGTCACTTCCTACCTGAGTGAGCAATTTCAGCCCTTCAAATTATGAACATCATTCTAAACCTATGCCTATTCAATTGATGGTAGAGCAATTCTTGTTGAAGTCCAAAAATAACACTCAGATGAGTGCATATGGACTGGAGAAATTAGATGGGGTGTAACTGGCAGAGATTCAGAAGAATCAATTGCTCTGATTTCACCACTTGGTAAATGGACCAGAGCTGACGGTCTAAATTGAAAATAATAGTTGGAATGTTCTACAATGGCTTTGATCCAGAGCATGTAAGACAACTTTACAGAACAGTTTAAGCACCAGACAATTACATTTCAAAATTCAGTTAATATCTAAAAAACTCTGATGCTGGGAGGGATTGGGGGCAGGAGGAGAAGGGAACGACAGAGGATGAGATGGCTGGATGGCATCACTGACTCGATGGATGTGAGTCTGAGTGAACTCCGGGAGTTGGTCATGGACAGGGAGGCCTGGTGTGCTGCAATCTGTGGGGTCAAAAAGAGTCAGACACTACTGAGCGACTGAACTGAACTGAACTGAACTGAACTATTACATTCTTACACTGTACTTTACATTTAACATGTTTGTGCAAAATAAATACTTTGGGTCACATTTTGTGTAGTTAACTGAACCATTGTTGCTGGACTTTGTCAAAAATGCCATGATAATAGGGGAAAAAATGCTTCTAGCAAAAACAATTACAATACTAATTATAGCCTAGTATAATAATCCTGCTACTGCTGCTGCTGCTAAGTCGCATCAGTCGTGTCCGACTCTGTGCACCCCATAGACTGTAGCCCACAATGCTCCCCCGTCCCTGGGATTCTCCAGGCAAGAGCACTGGAGTGGGTTGCCATTTCCTTCTCCAGTGCATGAAAGTAAAAAGTGAAAGTGAAGTCGCTCAGTTGTGTCCGACCCTCAGTGACCCCATGGACTACAGCCTACCAGGCTCCTCCATCCATGGGATTTTCCAGGCGAGAGTACTGGAGTGGGGTGCCATTGCCTTCTCCCACAGTACAGTGACCAGTAAAAGTCTCTAAAGAGAGCTTTTCTACAAGTAGAATGTTTCCTATTACAAGCCATTGAAGTTGCAAACAAAGAAGCATTAATATGGAAATGACAGTTCCCTCTTATAAATCATACATTAATGACTAACTTATTTAAGAAGGCAGGAATATGATTTCAAATATGATATGGAAGATGGCTTGAAAATGTATTCCACAAACTCCATAAATTCCTTTCCAAGCATCGCTAACCCCACTGTCATCCCCTAAATTATGCCATCTCTCCTGTCTTAAGCTACCTACACTCCAATACGTACCTGATACCAGTACAACTGGCACTCAAATAGAAAATCCATGACCAAAGTTTGATTAAAACTTTGAAGAAGAACAGAGTATAATAATAACCTCTTCCATTTCACAACTTCATGTTTAGATTCTAAACTGTCATTGTTATATGTTTGTTATTCTAATGTTAGCTGACTTACAAGAATAAATGTGGAAGCAGCAAGGATCCTTTCTTGTATAGCTTTATTTTTTCATATAATTGCTTAGCTTATATATTTAATACAACTAGGGACTTCCCAGTTGGTGATAGTGATAAAGAACCCTCTTGCTGATGCAGGAGACATAACAGACCCAAGTTTGATCCCTGGGTTGGGAAGAACCCCTGGAGGAGAGCATGGCATTCCACTCCAGTATTCTTGCCTGGATAATCCCATGGACAGAGCAGGTTACAGTCTAGAGGGTCGCAAAGAGTTGGACATGACCGAAGTGACTTAGCAGGCACACACACACCTAAAAAACTGTGAATTTCTAGGGAAATTTTTATGACTTCATAAAATGTCATTTCTGTGGCAGTTAGCAAAACTTACCATATCTATGGATTCTCTAAATCTATAAAATTTCCCTTGAAAATTTGGCAAAGTGATAATTATGTGAGGTGACAAATATATTAATTTAACTTGATTGTGGATATTATTTTATAATATTTTCACATATTGAATCATTAAATCTCACCTCAAATACAAGTTTTATGTGTCAATTTTTCCTCAATAAAGCTGAAAAAAAGTTAATTTTTTCACAATATTGTCATTTTGTTGGTCATTTGCTTATCTTCTTTGGAGAAATGGCTTTTGAAGTATTTTGCCCATTTTGCTTTTGAGTTATTTTTGTATAAGAGCTTTTATGATCACGATGGTCAAAATATATATATATATTTTTACTCTGATAACATTTAAAATGTTACTAACAAACCAGTAAAATTAAGAGAATACTCCTATCTCAGTTTTCAATATGTACAACACTGTGTATACATTAGCATTTCATTTAAAACCTTGTCATAGGCAGTATTCTATTAATAAGAGGGTCTCCTCCATAATCCCATATTGTTATGTTCTTGTTTCATACCTCCTCTTTGAATGCAAGATGGCTTAGTGACTTATTTTTAGCCAATAGAATATAGGAAATATGATGAGATGTTTCTGTTGTGTTTGGGTTACAAAAGTGTGTGACCTCTACATTGCCATTAAACACTATTGTCCTTTCAGATTGTATGCTTTGATGAAACAAGCTGCCATTTTGGAGACACCATTTTGTCAAGAAATGAAAGCAAATTTTTGTTCAACAACTTTTGTTGAGTTCTTGCAACTATCACGTGCCCTCAGAAATCTTCACTCACGCCTTCAGATGAGAAGTCCCTCTAGGTTGATACCATAATTTCAGCCTCATGAGAGTTCATAATGCAGCAAACATACTAATCCATATCTAACTTTTTGACAAAGTGAAGTGAAGTGAAGTCGCTCAGTCGTGTCCGACTCTTTGGACCCCATAGACTGTAGCCTGTCCATGGGATTTTCCAGGCAAGAGTGCTGGAGTGGATTGCCATTTCCTTCTCCAGGGAATCTTCCCGACCCAGGAATCGAACCCTGGTTTCCCACACTGCAGGCAGATGCTTTACCATATGAACCACCAGGGAAGCCCAAATAGAGATAAAATGAATACTTCTGGTTTTAAATGACTGTGTGTGGTAATATATTATGTAGTAATAGACAATTAATTGTTTCTCCAAATGAAAATTTTGATATGCATTAAATGAATAATATTTTTAGAATAATTTTAGAATGTTCTAAAAGCATTATTCATTTCCTGATTATTGCAATGCATATCAAAATTCTCCAAGCCAGGCCTCAGTAATATGTGAACCGTGAACTTCCAGATATTCAAGCTGGTTTTAGAAAAGGCAGAGGAACCAGAGATCAAATTGCCAACATTCGCTGGATCATCAAAAAAGCAAGAGAGTCCCAGAAAAACATCTATTTCTCCTTTATTGACTATACCAAAGCCTTTGACTGTGTGAATCACAATAAACTGTGGAAAATTCTGAAAGATATGGGAATACCAGACCACTTCACCTACCTCTTGAGAAACCTATATGCAGGTCAGGAAGCAACAGTTAGAACTGAACATGAAACAATAGACTGGTTCCAAATAATGAAAGGAGTACATCAAGGCTGTATATTGTCACCCTGCTTGTTTAACTTATATACAGAGTACATCATGAGAAACGCTGGGCTGGAAGAAGCACAAGTGGAATCAAGCTTGCCAGGAGAAATATCAATAACCTCAGATATGCAGATGACACCACCCTTATGGCAGAAAGTGAAGAGGAGCTAAAAAGCCTCTTGATGAAAGTGAAAGAGGAGAGTGAAAAAGTTGGCTTAAAGCTCAACATTCAGGAAACTAAGATCATGGCAGCTGGTCCCATCACTTCATGGCAAATAAATGGGAACACAGTGGAAACAGTGGCTGACTTTATCTTTGAGGGCTCCAAAATCACTGCAGATGTGACTGCAGCCATGAAATTTAATGACACTTATTCCTTTGAAGGAAAGTTATGACCAACCTAGACAGCATATTAAAAAGCAGAGATCTTACTTTGCCGACTAAGGTCCGTCCAGTCAAGGCTATGGTTTTTCCAGTAGTTATGTATGGATGTGAAAGTTGGACTGTAAAGAAAGATGAGCACAAAAGAATTGATGCTTTTAAACTGTGGTGTTGAAGAATACTCTTGAGAGTTCCTTGGACTGCAAGGAGATCCAAACAGTCCATCCTAAAGGAAATCAGTCCTGGGTGTTCATTGGAAGGCCTGATGTTGAAGCTGAAACTCCAGTATTTTGGCCACCTGATATGAAGAACTGACTCATTTAAAAAGACCCTGATAGTGGGAAAAATTGAAGGCAGGAAAAGGGGATGACAGAGGATAAGGTGGTTAGATGGCATGACTGACTCAACGGACATGAGTTTGGGTAAATTCTGGAAGTTGATGATGGACAAGGAGTCCTGGTGTGCTGTGGTTCATGGGGTTGCATAGAGTTGGACACACCTGAGTGACTGAACTGAACTGAACTTATACTTATTATAACACTTTAATGGCAGAAAGTGAACAAGAACTAAAAAGCCTCTGGATGAGGGTGAAAGAGGAGAGTGAAAGAGCTGTCTTCAGACTCAAAATTCAAAAAATTAAGATGATATCTGGTCCCATCACTTCATGGTAAGTGGATGGGGAAAAATGGAAACTGAAATATTTTATATTCTTGAGCTCCAAAATCACTGCGGACTGTGACTGCAGCCAGGAAACTAAAAGATGCCTTCTTGGAAGAAAAGCTATGATAAACCTAGACAGCATATTAAAAAGCAGATACATCACTTTGCTAACAAAGTGATGTAGTCATAGCTATGGTTTCTCCAAGAGTCATGTACGGATGTGAGAGTTATACCATAAAGAAAGCTGAGCGCCGAAGAATTAATGCTTTCAAACTGTGGTGCTGAAGAAGACTCTTGAGAGTCCCTTGGACAGCAAGGAGATAAACTATTCAATGGTAAAGGAAATCAACCCTGAACATTCATTGGAAGAACTGATGCTACAGCTGAAGGTCCAATAGTTTGGCCACCTGATGCAGAGTCAACTCAATGGAAAAAACCCTGATGTTGGGAAAGATTGAGGGCAAGAAAAGGAGGCTGCAGAATGAGATGTTTGGATGATGTCACTGACTCAATGAACAAGAGTTTGAGCAAACTCTAGGAGATAGTGAAGGACAAGGAAACCTGGAATGCAGCAGTCCATGGGATCACAGAGTCAGACAAAACTGAGCAACTGAACAGCAACAATGATATTTAATATAAAATAACATGTTCATGTATTTATATATCAATTGAAAAATTAATATATACTAAATATTAAAAATATTAAATAGGACTCACAAAGAAGCCATGAAAAATGTATAAAAATGTGGAAATGCATGGATGTGAAAATAAGCAAAACAAATAACTAAAAGCTATTTTCAAAACTCATGTAAATTAATGTTAATGGATGACCTGCAAAGAAATACCATTTGTATCTCAAAATATATACATCACTGAACTAACTAAGAGTCAAAGTTTTGAGAAAGTTTGCTGTAATTGATATAACTCAATGTGGGCAAAAACACAATACTAGACCCTGATCCATCTATTACTTTCACCTTTGGGTAAGTATTATTGGTAATCACATTCTGAATTGGTTTTTGCCCAGCCTGTGATCCTTGGAGAAGGAAATGGCAATCCACTCCAGTATTCTTGCCAGACAGAGGAGCCTGGTGGGCTGGAGTCCATGGACTCCCCAAAGAGTTGGACATTACTTAGCAACTGAAAAACAACAACAACAATCTTTCATTTCATTGGAGTTTTGATTCAAGTCAAACAGAGAGTGACTCACACCTGGGTTTCCTATCTGGCTTATATTCATGATATGAAATTTGCCTAGTGTGTTCATACATGAACCTTCATCTAAGCTTAGCCATAACCATCCTCTTCCACAGTTCCACCTGTTACTGTTAGATAATTATTCTGGCTGCTGCTGCTGCTAAGTCGCTTCAGTCGTGTTCGACTCTGTGCGACCCCATAGACGGCAGCCCACTAGGCCCGTCCGTCCCTGGGATTCTCCAGGCAGGAACACTGGAGTGGGTTGCCACTTACTTCTCCAATGCATGAAAGAGCAAAGTGAAAGTGAAGTCGCTTAGTCGTGTCCGACTCCTAGCGACCCCATGGACTGCAGCCTACCAGGCTCCTCTGCCCATGGGATTTTCCAGGCAAGAGTACTGGAGTGGGTAAAAATAAATAAATAAATAACCTTTCATCTCTAGTTTCAAACATAGCAACTACTAGCTGAGTAACTTTGTGTTACTTTTTAGGCATTTTAGAGTGACATTGATTTATTATTGCTTTGCTTTGCATCATTATAACTTTAAATAAGAACTCTAGGAAAAAATGATATTTTCATGTTAAAAGCAAATCTGCATGACCTAATATGATGAAAAAAAATTATGTATGTGCTTGCTTATAGAAGTTATACTTCTCTAATTTCTACTCCATTATTCCAAGAAAGTATTTATTACTTATGTGACAAAAAATTTGTAAAACTGATTTTTTTAAAAAAATTCAATGCTAAAATATTCTAATATGGATTAAAGATGAAAATTTCAAGATACAGCAAATGACATTTATTGAATATGCACCGAATTAGCTTTTGCAATCTTCAGTCAATCATGAGCAAAAAAAAAAAAAAAAGCCAGTCAAATTTAATTTAGTATATATGAGCTAAAAACATGTAAGTCAAACTAAATAATTAACATAAAAAGACACACTGGAGCATATAGATAGAAATGATCTATCTGGTACAGTCAGTTAATTCTCTGTAATAAAATAATGCAACCACAAAAATAACACTTTTCAGTGCCTAGAAGTTGAATTAGTTTTCAAATATTTATTTCAGAATTAAAACAATGCAACTTCTCATTTATAATAACATTGAAAAGAAGACAAAACATGCCATGTGTTGTCTTTCAATATCAATAAAATTAGATTTATAATTGAAGCTAAGTAAACCATTGTCAAATTATTTCCTAAAATAAGTTAATTTAACTGAGAAGCTTTATTAAAATAATCATTGTGCCCTATGGATTAAGACCTGATTGTAATATGATATAAAACATGTAAAAACTCTCAAGTAAATATACTGCCAAAATATCTATTTTCATGGGGTATCGTAAATCAAATCTTTAAGGAGAACTATAAGTGCAGAATCTTGTAAACATTTCAAAATATCATGAATCTTCTGAGTAGAAAGTATGCTAGAGAAGAAATTATATAATCACCAATTCTGATTTCAAGTAGCACTTATTGCCAAGTGTCGATTGTTAAAATTAGACAAAAATCAGTTATGAAATAACTCAAGACAAACCTACCTATAGTTGAACAAGATTGACTTATCACACTTTGCCTGAAAGGAAAACGTGCAGAGATCCATGAGCGTTATCAGTAAGATGGCTTTAGAAAGATCTAATGTAGAAATGAACTTGGGCAATTCTTGGCAGTGTCTAAGGAAGTCAGACTTGGCTCATGATTAGATGCTGTCAGGAAGTGGGACAATTTTAAGATTGAGTAACTCAACAAATCTTAGTTACAGGAAAGGCAAACTGGGTAAAGGAGCAGCTGGCACTTATTTCAATAAACAGAGAAGGAAGTTTGTATTTCATGGGTTTCACAGTGACCTTGTTTTGCCTCATACATCTTCCACTCAAAGTGACCTGAGGTTGGTATGTTCTGTGAGATTGTTTATGTTTACCAGGATAATAACATGGTCCAGCTGTGAGCATCAAGCCAGTTTATAATAACATTGAGCACCACCTGCAAGCATCAGACCAGTTCCAGAATGCTAGGGATTATTTTCTTTATTAAAAAGCAGAAGATATTAAAAAGAGATGGCAAGAATACACAGAAGAACTGTACAAAAAAGATCTTCATGACCTGCATAACCATGATGGTGTGATCACTCATCTAGAGCCAGACATCCTGGAATGTGAAGTCAAGTGGACCTTAGAAAGCATCACTATGATGGACAACAGAGGATGAGATGGCTGGATGGCATCACTGACTCGATGGGCATGAGTCTGTGTGAACTCTGGGAGATGGTGATGGACAGTGAGGCCTGGTGTGCTGCAATTCATGGGGTCGCAAAGAGTCGGACATGACTGAGCGACTGAACTAAACAGAAGCACAAGATATTAAGAAGAGGTGGCAAGAATATACAGAAAAACTATACAAAAATGGTCTTTGTGACCCAGATAATCACAATGGTGTAATCACTCAACTAGAGCCAGACTTCCTAGAATGCAAAGTCAAGTGGGCCTTAGAAAGCATCACTATGTACAAAGCTAGTGGAGGTGACGGAATCCCAATTGAGCTATTTCAAATCCTGAAAGAGAATGCTGTGGAAGTGTTGCATTCAATATGCTAGCAAATTTGGAAAGCTCAGCAGTGGCCACAGGACTGGAAAAGGTCAGTTTTTATTCCAATCCCAAAGAAAGGCAATGCCAAAGAATGCTCAAACTACTGCACAATTGCACTCATCTCACATGCTAGTAAAGTAATGCTCANTTGCATTCAATATGCTAGCAATTTGGAAAGCTCAGCAGTGGCCACAGGACTGGAAAAGGTCAGTTTTTATTCCAATCCCAAAGAAAGGCAATGCCAAAGAATGCTCAAACTACTGCACAATTGCGCTCATCTCACACGCTAGAAAAGTAATGCTCGAAATTATCTAAGCCAGACTTCAACAGTACGTGAATTGTGAACTTCCAGATGTTCAAGCTGGATTTAGAAAAGACAGAGGAACCAAAGATCAAATTGCCAATATCTGTTGGATCATCAAAAAAGCAAGAAAGTTCCAGAAAAACATCTACTTCTGCTTTATTGACTATGCCAAAGCCTTTGACTGTGTGGATCAAATGGGAATACCAGACCTCCTGACCTGCCTCATGAGAAATCTGTATGCAAGTCAAGAAGCACCAGTTAGAACTGAAGATGGAGCAATAGATTGGTTCCAAAACAGGAAAAATCAGGAAGAGTGTGTGAAGGCTGTATACTGTCACCCTGCTTATTTAAGTTATACATAGAGTACGTCACGAGACATGCTGGGCTGGAGGAAGCTCAAGCTGGAATCAAGATTGCTGGGAGAAATATCAGTAACCTCAGACATGCAGATGACACCAACATTACAGCAGAAAGCAAAGAAGAACTTAAGAGCCTCTTGATGAAAATGAAAGAGGAGAGTGAAAAAGTTGGCTTAAAATTCAACATTCAAAAAACTAAGATCATGGCCTCTGATCTCATCACTCCATTGCAAATAAATGGCAAAACATTAGAAACAGTGACCGACTTTATTTTTTTGATCTCCAAAATTACTGCAGATGTTGACTGCTGTCATGAAATTAAAAGACACTCCTTGAAAGAAAAGCTATGAGCAACCTAGACAGCATATTAAAAAGCAGGGACATTACTTTACCAACAAAGGTCTCTAGTCAAAGCAATGGTTTCTCCAGTAGTAACGTATGGATATGAGAGTTTGACTATAAAGAAAGTTGAGTGCCCTTTAATACATGCTTTTGAACTGTGGTGTTGGAGAAGACTTTTGAGAGTCCTTGGACAGAAGAGATCAAACCAGTCAATCCTAAAGGAGATCAGTCCTGAATATACATTGGAAGGACTGATGTTGAAGCTGAAGCTCCAATATTTTGGCCACCTGATGCAAAGAGCTGACTCATTGGAAAAGACCCTGATGCTGGGAAAGGTTGAAGATGGGAGGAGAAGGGGACAACAGAAGATGAGATGATGGGATGTCATCACCTACTCAATGGACACGAGTTTGGACACACTCTGGGAGTTGGTTTTGAACAGGGAGGCCTGGCGTGCTGTAGTCCATGGGGTCACAAAGAGTTGAGGGACTGAACTGAACTGAAGTGAATATATATACAGACACACATTTATACTTTAATGTTATGTGATCATTATGATAAATGTACGTGTACACATTGTGTAAATCATAGTTATCACTGCCATATTTTTCCTTGCTGTCAAATATTGAATGCTTACCATTTGCCAGGCATTTTGCTGTGCTTTGCATTAATATCTCTTTTTATCCTTAGAACAGCTGTTTGAGATGGGACCTATTATTATGACTATATTAATGAGGCAAAAAGAGGTTAAGTAAGTTACTTGTCATATCTAGAAATAACAAAACAAAGGTCTTACTTGACCCTGAAGCCAGTTCTCATAATTACTTCACTGCCTAGGCAATAATGAGATCAGTTTATACAGTAAAACTATAGACTTGGATTAATTATGTGAAGAAGTTAATTGTTAAATGAAAGTCTTATAAGAAATTTTGCTCTTCTGCTGCTGCTGAGGAAAAAAAAAGTCTGAAATGAATTGCTCTTCCCTCTACATTCTCTAGCTTTTCACAGGTACTTTTTTTTTTAACTTGTTTTTCAACTCTGAACAGCATACTTGACATATATTGGAAAATCAATTTTCTTTTCTTTTAAGCTAAGAGACTTACTGGCAGTAGCATTAAAACCTACAAATCACCAAAGAACTCTGAAATTTACCATCTAAAGAGACAGACTTTATTTACCTAGTTAATAACATGGTACTTCATGGCTCCATCCTCCAGAAAGAAGATTGGTTGGGCTGGAATACATTTTATTGACACTGACACTGGTAAATTAAAAAAAAAAAAACCTGAAAAGTATCATGTTCTATCATCCAAGTTAGTATTTACAGAAAAGAATCATAATCAAATATTTTCTTCACAAGATAACTTTTATTAAAATTTATTTAGTTTTAGAAAGCCGTATCCAGCTTAATGAAAGGCTAAATTTGTCCTGTAGAGTTGTCTCTATAGGTGATTTATTTAGTCTCTTTTTATTCAGGTATGGACAGCAGTTTGTCACAAGTCCCATCATTCACTGTTGCCATATGTCTTGCTTGGAACACGTAACACTTTCACTTAACCATATTTTATGATCCATGCAGGGTCACTGTCTCACCTCCTCTAATCTTCTAGTTACTTGTCTGAATGAAATTAAGAACCCTAGAAAAATAATATTTAGTCCACTGTAACATAATTCTGAACAAATTAATAAATTGGAAAATATATTTCTCTGTTAATCTGTTTATGCAATTTTAATACATCAGAAGTTTTTTTTTTAAGATAAAGGAATATATAGAAGGAATACATTGTTTCAGAAAGATTCCGACTACTCAGAAATTAGTACCTTGCTTGAACTCTTATGTGATTTTGAAGGAACTGTAAGATCTTCTGAAAAGAAAATACATTTGTTTATCTCAGAATCATTAATAAGAGATGGCAAAATCCCATATACTAGGACGTGCTCAAGAAATAAAATAAAACTTAAATAGTAATCTAATCAAATCACTACCTAATATATCTATTTCTAATATGTAACCACTTTCCAAAATATTATGTCAGAGGCCTCTAAAATTCCTTGAATAGAATTAAATATATTGGCAAATTAGAGGAAACTACTACAACCTGAAGGGTTATATCAAGATGGATATAGTTGATTTGCCTAAGAATAAAGCTGTGTTTGCAATTTTTTAAGGAATCTCCACACTGTTCTCCATAGTGGCTGTACTAATTTGCATTCCCACCAACAGTGTAAGTGGTGTGGGGCGGGAGGGTGGAGGTGGGGGTCGGGATTGGGAGTTCATGTACACTCATGGCTAATTCATGTCAATGTGTAACAAAACGAATACAGTATTGTAAAGCAAAACAAACTAAAAAATAAAAATTTAAAAAAAAAATCTTAAAAAAAAAAAAAAAAAGAATAAAGCTGTGTTTGAAAGCAAAACATCTGGCTAGGTAGCAAGTGGCAAAGAGATAGGATCTTCAAAATGAGGTGACATTCTCTGAGGATTGCCTGGGAAAATGAACAAAGAGGACCTGTATAATGCTTGACTTCCTAGAGCCAATCAGTATTTTGCAATAACCAAATGGGAAAAGAATTTGAAAAAGGCTATATGTATTTGTATCACTGAATCACATCACTGTACACCTGAAACTAACACAACATCGTTACTCAGCTATACTCCAATATAAAATAAAAATTAATAAATGTAAGTGTTGCATTGCTAGATAGAGAAAATGGAAGTCAATGTGTTAAAAAGGCACACCTGTTTGAAAGTGACTTTATTATAATGATATAACATGTCAACATTTTCTTGTGTAGATCATTATAAGTCTTATATTGTATTTTTCTATGGCTTTATTTTATTTTTTGACAAGTGACACTAAATATTGCTGAAATTACTTTAAATTTATAGATTATATAGTAATACCTCTTTTTGTTATCTTTGTCTTTATATCTTTTCATCAATTAATTCTACAGTTATTAAGTTTTTCTCTTATGTCCACAGATCATCAAAAATATATAAGAATCTCCTTATATAATGAATTTATGACTGTGTTTGTGTATTCATATATATGTATATAATCTATAATTAATTCTGTAGTGCCTTATATTAACAGAAGATGATAATGATATTAAGTGACAAATTACAGTTGCAGTTTTTCAGATATTGCTCTTAATCCTTTACATATCCTATTTCATTGAATTCTAATTAAGTACTCATTATACAGAGAGTGAAACAGACACAAGAAAAATATGTTCAAGGTTACAGATTTAGACAATTGTCTTGCCAGTACCTATGAAAGCTTTATCTACTAAAGGCATTTTTCATAAAACTATTTAACTCCCAGGTATATACCAAACAATAATGAGTACTTAAGTTCACCAGAAGATTTTTATAGTAAAAACAGTAAGCATCATGGTTTTATATGATCTATTAAAAGATGCCACAAGCAATGAAAAAGAACAAATTGTTTATATCTGTAATAACATAGATTTGTTAAAGATAGATGCTGGGTTTAAGAATTTTTCAAATGAAGTTATCTGTATTTTTCTATGGCTTTATTTTATTTTTTGACAAGTGACACTAAATATTGCTGAAATTACTTTAAATTTATAGATTATATAGTAATACCTCTTTTTGTTATCTTTGTCTTTATATCTTTTCATCAATTAATTCTACAGTTATTAAGTTTTTCTCTTATGTCCCAGATCATCAAAAATATATAAGAATCTCCTTATATAATGAATTTATGACTGTGTTTGTGTATTCATATATATGTATATAATCTATAATTAATACCAAGAAATATTTTGGGGTCAAATATCTGTTTAATCTTTTTATAAACTTTGCCATATTGCTTTCATGGATGTGTACCATGAAATAGTAACAATATACTGTGTTTATCATAGTGATGTACAAGGGAACCCAATTTCCAACTCAATATACTACCAAACACTTAGAACTTGGTTGCTTTAAATGACTGAAAATATATTTCAGCTTAATTAAACATTCATTTCTCTTTCATTAGTGCAATGAGTATCATATTTAAGACATCTTTGCCTCATCGTGTGCTTCCCTGATTGCCCAGTGGATACAGAATCTGCCTGCCAATGCAGGAGACACAGGAGACCTGGCTTTGTTCCCTGAGTTGGGAAGATCCCTAGAGAGGGAAGTGGTGGCCCATTCCAGTTTTGTTGTGTGGGACATTCCATGGACAGTGGAGCCTGGAGGGCTACAGTCCATTGAGTTGCAAAGCGTTGCACACGAATGAGCAACTCATACGTGCAAGGATTGCCTCAGTGAATTTACTGTGTAAAATACTTTTCAATTTGATATTCACCAATTGACCTGTTTTATTGATTTCTACTTCTTTATCATTCAGTGAAATTATCCTTTTTAGTGTACATTGCAAATGTTTTCAATTTGCTTTTGTCTCTTACTTCAAGTATTTTAGTGGGACTTTTATCCCCATGTGCTTTTTAAAATTATATATTAAATTCTGTAATCCTAGAATTTCTGGAATTTTTATTTATTTTTGTCTAGTGAGAAAAGCCTTTCATATCCTGAGATTAAAAGTTTTATCGTGATTTCTTCCATGCTTTTAATTCTTTCTCTCTGCTTTTCTTTCTTTTTCTGGTCCTCTTCTACAGTTCTCCTCTCCTTTTTTTAATGGTTTTATGAATCTAGAGATATTTTAAAACCTTTATTATTTAACTTATTGATCTATTGTGTACCATAATGACATGATTTAATTATTATGGCACAATAATATATCTTGTTGTCTGTTATGACTAGTGTTGATTTATTATTCTTAATTTTCTGAATTTTCCGAGATATTTTTACTTGGTTTTATTTTTTCTACAAAATTGAAAATCATTTTTTCTAGTCAAAACTCTTCTGTAGGTGTGATTGAGAGTACATTGGATGTATTAACTGCTATAGGGGAAATTGACAGTTTAGCGGTTTTGAATCTTTCCATCTATAAACCTGACTTACATATATATGTCTTTCTTCTGTTATTTTGAAGTAATGGTAAAAGATTTTATAAATTTTTATATAGACATTTAATTCTGTTTATTTTATTTATATATATATTATCTTTTTGCTTTATTTGTTTAAATGACAATGTTTATTTTCTGATTGGTAGTTGTTTCTGTATGAGAAGGTTATTGATTTCTGAATAGTATTAGTTTTTAATCAGCCAGCTTCCTCTAGTCTCTTAATTTTTGTATTGTTTTAGTTAATACTATTGGATTTTCCATTTATCAAAAAACAATGTAGGCAAGTAATAATCCTTAAACTCTTCCTATCCTGTTGTTATATCTATTTAATTGTCTTGACAGACACTATTAACTAGGAGTTCCAAGGAATCTTTGAATAGTAAAAATAATGGCTCCAAAACATATCTAGGTTCTGAATTCAATGGTATTGCTTCTAGTATTCTAATTAAGCATGATGATAGCATTTTGGTTGCTGTAGTTGTTAAACCAAATATGTTTTTTTTTTAATTTAAAAAAAGCTTTCTGCTATTATTTTACTTTAGCTTTTTTTCTTTTTTATCAGTAAGCTAATGATGAGTAATTTTGAAAAAGTTTCTTCAGAATATAGACATCAACCAGCATAAGGTTAAGGTTCCTTTTTTCTCCTTAGAATATTTATCTTATCCCATTTTCCGATTCCTTAGAATCTTTTAATACTCTTTTTTGGGAGAATTCTCAGTCTTTATGATAGCCATCCTCTACTATATTAAATTCATAAGACTTATTTAGTGAGGACCAACTATGATCTTCCAGGTGGTCAGGAACAGTTGTGACAGCTGGAATGTAAAGAAGGCAGAGTACCAAAGAGTTGATGCCTTCAAACAGTGGTGCTGGAGACGACTCTTAAGAGTGCCTTGGACAGCAAGGAGATCAAACCAGTCAATCCTAAAGGAAACCAACCCTGAATATTCATTGGAAGGACAGATGCTGAAGCTGAAGCTCCAGTATTTTGGTCACCTGATGGGGACCGCAGACTCATTGAAAAAGTCTCTTATACTGGGAAAGATTGAGGGCAGAAGGAGAAGAGGGTATCAGAGGATGAGATGGCTGGATGGCATCACTGATTCAGTGGACGTGAACTTGGGAAAATTCTCCTGGGAGATGGTGAGGGACAAGGAGGCCTGGCGTGCTGCAATCCATTGGGTCACAAAGAGTCGGACACGACTGAGTGACTGAACAGCAACAGCAAAGAGAACCAGAATTCATCAATATGTTAATACCTACTCCCAGAGACTTTTAGAGTCAAGAACTTGAATATTCAGAATCTCTGTAGAATTCATTTTGTTGGCAAAAGTACTGAAGTTTCATTATCAACAATGGTGGAAGAAAATAAATCACCTTATCAAACCAAATCCATAGCCTTCTTCTGGATATTATATCTGGTAGCTAAATTCATGTTTTCTACTTCAGTTCACCAGTAATTTAGCAACCTATTCAATATCCTGTTTAATTGGCTACCACAAATGATATATGTTTATTAAGTTAATTACTATGAATCTATTTAATTTGGTAGTACGTATGAATAGAAAATTCCAGTAGAGCTACTTCAAATCCTGAAAGATGATGCTGTCAAGTGCTGCACTCAATATGCCAGCAAATTTGGAAAACTAAGAAGTGCCTACAGGACTGGGAAAGGTCAGTTTTCATTCCAGTCCCAAAGAATGCTCAAACTACTGCACAATTGCACTCATCTCACACGCTAGTAAAGTAATGCTCAAAATTCTCCAAGCC
>SJXQ01013078.1:505275-534686 GCA_006408695.1 Aepyceros melampus | reverse complement strand
AGCCAACCGCAGTCCTCTGCCTGGGTCTGCTCTCCAAACCCCACATTCCAGCACCCAGCCCTTGTCTGCTGTGGTGGACACCGTCTCAGGCTGGGTGGGCAGGGCTGACGTCAGTATCCTGTGTAGAGGTCTCACTCTGTCCTGCTGCCACATGCTGGCTGCTGTGTTCTCTTCCCACACAGAATGAGGCTCCCCTCTGTCCCACCTGAGTTCACACCAACCACAGTCAGGGGCTTCCCCGGAGGTGGACCCCTCTTCTGTCTTCAGATCCCCCAGGGTTGCAGGTCCCATCCCACTCCCTCTCCTCTCCTTCTCCTTCTTCTTTCTTTAGTCCTACCTGGCTCAGCAGGAATCTTTCTTGTCCTTTTAGGTGTTGTAGGTCCTCTGCTAGTGTTCAGAGGGGGCTCTGTGAGAATTGTTCCACTTGCCAATGTATTCTTGATGCATTTGTGGAGAAAGATGAACTCCAAGTCTGCCTAATCCTTTGGCATGTTGATCCTTGTGTCCCTGTTTTCTCTAAATCTTTAAGGATATTAACTGAGAATAGTACATAAGAAAACTTTTATTTGGTATCTTTCAGCTGTGTCTTCTCACAACACCCATGGTTTGATGTCAAAGAATCCGAGGTTTGAAAATTTAATCCAAAAAGCAAACCTAGGACTGTATGAAAGATCTCACCTCGGAAATAAAGATTTAACCAAAGACTGGGGATATACAAGCGTATGTCAAAGACTGAGAGGATGTTTATATGGACATAAAGAAATTGAGACTGTTTCATATAATGTGGACATGACTGCCAAAAGAAATGAGCAATGTGAGTCAAATTGGGGAAAACACCTATTTCAGTCATCAACATCTGCAGAGAAGCGTATCTTTGTACGCGATGACTTACATCATACATGTTCTCTGAGGGGAAATGTAGAAAATCTGGAAGGTCATCCAGTCTCTACTCCAAATGCTCATTCAAACCACTCTGAACATAGACTTCAATTACACTTACATTCGACCACATCTGAAAAGGAAAGTTTAAAAATCATGGGGGAAATTCACAATATAATCAANGACTTCAGGTCTTTAGAACAGGAGCAAAAGTCAATGCTCTTTGAAATAGAATGAACTCAGTGGTCCAGAATTTTTCAGAATATTTTCAGAAATAAAAAAATGTAGTTGGGACTATGCTTTTCCTCTGTGTCGATAAGCAAGACTTACTAATTGTTAGATAGGTAGAATAGGGAAAAGGAGTCCAAAATGGCGGTGGCTAAAAGACAAGGAAGGGAAAAGCCCGCGAAAATAGAACAAAAGAAGGTCGTTGGACCAGAGTGAGGACCTCAGGTGAAACAAAGAATACTCCTGGCTGGCCCAATTTACATAGGACAGGCCCAGGGAGAGAGAAACATATAGAGGAGCCAAAGCTAGCTCTTCTCTCTCTCACGCACCGTGGGGCGCTCTTCTTGTGTCTTTGGATCGACGTGCCCTCACGCCTCGAAGATCGATTTTACTGCTGTCTTCTAAATAAAATAGAGCTGCAACACTGATTTGTCTAAGAGCTATAACATGGTACATTCGAGACCTGAGAGCCGTGACACGCTGAGGGGGCTTTAATGTCCGTCATTCCAGATCTTTCTTTGTTGTGACGAGACAAAGAACCAAGGAACGTACACTCGCGTGACACTAATTAAATGTGATATTAGGCTACACAGGAGGTACGTATGAAGTGAAATTTGCTTAAAACTAACATTTTTTAATGATAGATTCAAATCATGGTTTCTGTAATATTGCCAAAATACCCATGCAGTGATAATGCATTCTTCCATGTACTTCTAACCCCATGACTCTGATGTTCACTGGTTTAGCTACTTCTGTGAGATTCCCATGTTATAGAGCTCAACTACACAGGAGGTACATATGAAGTGAAATTTGCTTAAAACTAACATTTTTTGATGATAGATTCAAATCATGGTTTCTGTAATATTGCCAAAATACCCATGCAGTGATAATGCATTCTTCCATGTACTTCTAACCCCATGACTCTGATGTTCATTGGTTTAGCTGTGAGATTCCCATGTTATGGAGCTCATGTATTTTCCTTTTGCTTTAAATCAAGTGCCTTGGAAAGAAAAAGTGAGGGATGTGCCTAAACTATCATAGTTAATGGGGGAATCCCATATGCTCTTAGTTTTTCTTTGCTTTGAAAGATGACTTACTATTTAGTAGAGATGCTGGGTTTTGGGAGTGGGAGTCTTTGTCACTCAAGCCCAGGTCTGATCATTTCCAGGTACACTCCATGCTCACATCACAGAGTCTCATCACATTTTTTTTATTTTTCAAGATGTTTATAAGAATCTTATTAGTGCTAATCTATGTTCAACTGTATTAAAATTTGAACTATAGCTCTTTGCAAATGATATAGATTTTCAGGAAATTAAAACATTCAGAACCAGAGCTCTGCTTTATTTTACATAATTGTGTATGTCTGTATCCTAGTTTATTTAAAGAAATAATATCATCCTCATGTATTTATGTACATTTTTAATAAGTTAAAATATTTTTTATGTTATTGACATGACAACTTTTCTCTATTAACTATTAATAATAAGTATATAGTCTGATTTTAGTATACATCTGTGTCCATGAACATGTTAACATGATTTGATCCCCTTTTTTTTTTTTTAAAGATTTCCTGGATAAGGGAATAGCTACCCACTCTAGTATTCTTGCCTGGAGAATCCTAAGGACAGAGGAGCTATCATTTCTGTTGCACATTCAAGACTCTGTAAAAATTAAAAACTGTCAGAAAGATATACAGTTTATACTAAATGGTTAAAATGTTTCTTGGTGCCGAGGTTACTATCCTATAGGACCTGTAAAATCTGTAAAAGATTTAAAGTTCAGAATTAAGTATGAATTCTTCCCTACTATTCTACTTTGGTGCTGTTCAGAATGGTCATTCATGGAGCAGAATTTGCAACATTACTAGTTCAAATAACTTGGTAAAAATGGGGCACATTTTCTTCACTCCAGAACTCTTGGATCAGAATCTGCTTTTTTAAAATGTTTCCTGTTTTTTGGTTGACAATTTCTTCTGGGTCACATAAGTACAACACTCCAAAATAAATATGCCAGTGTTAATCTGATTACGTTATCATTTCTCTTCCACATCAGAATAGGTTCTTGTGAATCATATTCTCTTTTCTTGGGGTTAAAAATATGGTAGAAAAGGTTACTGTGTAATACCAGAAACTACACTAAATCAAAATCAGTTCTCTGAAATTGCTGTTTTCATTTAGGGTCACGTTGGGAAGTCTTCACTTGGCCATATGAGAGTCAGTCAGTCAGTCAGTTCAGTCATTCAGTCATCAGTCGTGTCTGACTCTTTGTGATCTCAGTTGTGTCTGATTCTTTGTGACCCCAAAGTACGTGGCATCTGTACTTTGTATTTCAGGGACAGCTGACATTCCAGGATGTGGCCATAGACTTCACTCCAGAGGAGTGGGAATGCCTGCACCTCGGTCAGCGGGAATTGTACAGGGACGTGATGTTACAGAACTATGGGAACCTGGCCTCCTTGGGTGAGGATAACTGCCTCCCAGAATCCCTTATCCACCACTGGGTTTGGTTTCTAGAANACACGGGGAGGCACTGGTATAAGGGATTCCCAATGGAATGTTGTTCTGTGTTGGGATCCTAGGGAAGTAGGGGAAATGCCGTGATGAGTTTATATCTGGATGCAACTTCAGGTCTTTAGAACAGGAGCAAAAGTCAATGCCCTTGGAAATAGAATGAACTCAGCGGTCCAGAATTTTTCAGAATATTTTCAGAAATAAAAAAATGTAGTTGGGACTATCCTTTTCCTCTGTGTTGATAAGAAAGACTTACTAATTGTTAGATAGGTAGAATAGGGAAAAGGAGTCCAAAATGGCGGTGGCTAAAAGACAAGGAAGGGAAAAGCCCGCGAAAATAGAACAAAAGAAGGTCGTTGGACCAGAGTGAGGACCTCAGGTAAAACAAACAACACTCCTGGCTGGCCCAGTTTACATAGGACAGGCTCAGGGAGAGAGAAACATATAAATAGAGGAGCCAAAGCTAGCTCGCTCGCTGTCTCTCTCTCTCCTGAACGAGGAAAGCTAGCTCTCTCTCTCTCCGGCTCGCGGGGGCGCACTTCTTGTGTCTTTGGATTGATGTGCCTTTCGCCTCGAAGATGGATTTTCCTGCTATCTTCTAAATAAAATAGAGCTGTAACACTGAGCTGCGACACTGATTTGTCTAAGAGCTATAACATGGTCCATTCGAGACCTGAGAGCTATAACACGGTCTATCCAAGACCTGAGAGCCGTGACACGCCGAGGGGACTTTAATGTCCATCACTACAAATCTTTCTTTGTTGTGACGAGACAAAGAACCAAGGAACATAGACTCACGTGATACTAATTAAATGTGTTATTAGGTTACACAGGAGGTACGTATGAAGTGAAATTTGCTTAAAACTAACATTTTTTAATGATAGATTCAAATCATGGTTTCTGTAATATTGCCAAAATATCCATGCAGTGATAATGCATTCTTCCATGTACTTCTAACCCCATGACTCTGATGTTCACTGGTTTAGCTACTTCTGTGAGATTCCCATGTTATGGAGCTCATGTATCTTCTTTTGTCTTTAAATCAAGTGCCTTGGAAAGAAAAAGTGAGGGATGTGCCTAAACTATCACAGTTAATGGGGGAATCCCATATGCTCTTAGTTTCTCTTTGCTTCGAAGATCTGGGGCTGTGTCTGCTTTTCCTCCTGAAATGCCTGGACTGAAAACCTGCAAACCTTCAATTCTCTGCTTCTAATTTTTCTACCTAGGGTGTTTGTTGCCAGCTGCTTGTTTTTTCCAGGTTTTTTTTTTTTTTTTGTATTAAAGAAGACTGGCTCTTTAGACTGTTTCTTCCTTGTGTCCCAGAGCCCGTTATCCAATGTATGTATCCTGGCTTTCTATAGAGCATGGTGAATTCTCAATATGAATTAGTCAGTTTCAATGTTGAAAATATTCCCTTTGTGAAAGACCAACACGGGGAGGCACTGGTATAAGGAATTCCCAGTGGAATGTTGTTCTGTGTTGGGATCCTAGGGAAGTAGTGGAAATGCCATGATGAGTTTATATCTGGATGCGACTTCAGGTCTTTAGAACAGGAGCAAAAGTCAATGCTCTTTGAAATAGAATGAACTCAGTGGTCCAGAATTTTTCAGAATATTTTCAGAAATAAAAAAATGTAGTTGGGACTATGCTTTTCCTCTGTGTCGATAAGCAAGACTTACTAATTGTTAGGTAGGTAGAATAGGGAAAAGGAGTCCAAAATGGCGGTGGCTAAAAGACAAGGAAGGGAAAAGCCCGCGAAAATAGAACAAAAGAAGGTCGTTGGACCAGAGTGAGGACCTCAGGTAATGATGAGTTTATATCTGGATGCGACTTCAGGTCTTTAGAACAGGAGCAAAAGTCAATGCCCTTTGAAATAGAATGAACTCAGTGGTCCAGAATTTTTCAGAATATTTTCAGAAATAAAGAAATGTAGTTGGGACTATGCTTTTCCTCTGTGTTGATAAGAAAGACTTACTAATTGTTAGGTAGGTAGAATAGGGAAAAGGAGTCCAAAATGGCGGTGGCTAAAAGACCAGGAAGGGAAAAGCCCGCGAAAATAGAACAAAAGAAGGTCGTTGGACCAGACTGAGAACCTCAGGTAAAACAAACAACACTCCTGGCTGGCCCAATTTACATAGGACAGCCCCAGGGAGAGAGAAACATATAAATAGAGGAGCCAAAGCTAGCTCTCTCTCTCTCCCACACGCTGGGGCGCTCTTCTTGTGTCTTTGGATCGACGTGCCCTCATGCCTCGAAGATGGATTTTCCTGCTATCTTCTAAATAAAATAGAGCTGTAACACTGAGCTGCAACACTGATTTGTCTAAGAGCTATAACATAGTCCATTCGAGACCTGAGAGCTATAACACGGTCTATCCAAGACCTGAGAGCCGTGACACGCCGAGGGGGCTTTAATGTCCATCACTCCAAATCTTTCTTTGTTGTGATGAGACAAAGAACCAAGGAACGTACACTCGCGTGAGGCGCTCTTCTTGTGTCTTTGGATCGACGTGCCCTCATGCCTCGAAGATGGATTTTCCTGCTATCTTCTAAATAAAATAGAGCTGTAACACTGAGCTGCAACACTGATTTGTCTAAGAGCTATAACATAGTCCATTCGAACCTGAGAGCTATAACACGGTCTATCCAAGACCTGAGAGCCGTGACACGCCGAGGGGGCTTTAATGTCCATCACTCCAAATCTTTCTTTGTTGTGATGAGACAAAGAACCAAGGAACGTACACTCGCGTGACACTAATTAAATGTGATATTAGGCTACACAGGAAGTACGTATGAAGTGAAATTTGCTTAAAACTAACATTTTTTAATGATAGATTGAAATCTTGGTTTCCGTAACATCTCCAAAATACCCATGCAGTGATAGTGCATTCTTCCATGTACTTCTAACCCCATGACTCTGATGTTCACTGGTTTAGCTACTTCTGTGAGATTCCCAAGTTATAGAGCTCATGTATTTTCCTTTTGTCTTTAAATCAAGTGCCTTGGAAAGAAAAAGTGAGGGATGTGCCTAAACTATCACAGTTAATGGAGGAATCCCATATGCTCTTAGTTTCTCTTTGCTTCAGAAGATGACTTAATGTTTAGTAGAGATGCTGGGTTTTGGGAGTGGGAGTTTTTGTCACTCAAGCCCAGGTCTGATCATTTCCAGGTACACTCCATGCTCACATCACAGAGTCTCATCACATTTTTTTTTATTTTTCAAAATGTTTATAAGAATCTTATTAGTGCTAATCTATGTTCAACTGTATTAAAATTTGAACTATAGCTCTTTGGAAATGATATAGATTTTCAGGAAATTAAAAAATTCAGAACCAGAGCTCTATTTTACATAATTGTGTATGTCTGTATCCTAGTTTATTTAAAGAAATAGTAATATCATCCTCATGTATTTATGTACATTTTTAATAAGTTAAAATATTTTTATGTTATTGACATGACAACTTTTCTCTATTAACTATTAATAATAAGTACATAGTCCCATTTTAGTATATGTCTGTGTCCATAAACATGTTAACATGATTTAATCGCCTTTTTTTTTTTTTTAAGATTTCCTGGATAAGGGAATAGCTACCCACTCTAGTATTCTTGCCTGGAGAATCCTAAGGACAGAGGAGCTATCATTTCTGTTGCACATTCAAGCCTCTGTAAAAATTAAAAACTGTCAGAAAGATATACAGTTTATACTAAATGGTTAAAATATTTCTTGATGCCGAGGTTACTCTCCTAAAAGACCTGTAAAATCTGTAAAAGATTTGAAGTTCAGAATTAAGTATGAATTCTTCCCTACTATTCTACTTTGGTGCTGTTCAGAATGGTCATTCATGGAGCAGAATTTGCAACATTACTAGTTCAAATAACTTGGTAAAAATGGGGCACATTTTCTTCACTCCAGAACTCTTGGATCAGAATCTGCTTTTTTAAAATGTTTCCTGTTTTTTGGTAGACAATTTCTTCTGGGTCACATAAGTACAACACTCCAAAATAAATATGCCAGTGTTAATCTGATTACGTTATAACTTCTCTTCCACATCAGAATAGGTTCTTGTGAATCATATCCTCTTTTCTTGGGGTTAAACATATGGTAGAAAAGGTTACCGTGTGATACCAGAAACTACACTAAATCAAAATCAGTTCTCTGAAATTGCTGTTTTCATTTAGGGTCACGTTGGGAAGTCTTCACTTGGCCATATGACAGTCAAATCAGTCAGTTCAGTCATCAGTCCTGTGATCTCTTTGTGATCTCAGTTGTGTCTGATTCTTTGTGACCTCAAAGTACGTGGCATCTGTACTTTGTATTTCAGGGACAGCTGACATTCCAGGATGTGGCCATAGACTTCACTCCAGAGGAGTGGGAATGCCTGCACCTCGGTCAGCGGGAATTGTACAGGGACGTGATGTTACAGAACTATGGGAACCTGGCCTCCTTGGGTGAGGATAACTGCCTCCCAGAATCCCTTATCCACCACTGGGTTTGGTTTCTAGAAGGTCTCCTGGAATTTTCTGCTTCCAAGAATAACTTCAGATCCCTGCTTTCTAGCAGGAAAGGGGTATTTGTAAGTTTAGAAAGAAAGCCTTCATGGTGATTCTGTATGATTCTAACCTTTTTCTTCCTTGATAAAATCTGCCTCCTTCACTCTAGCAGAGTGGTGATTATATCAGTTCCATGGTATTAAATAGTGACACCTTTTTCTTTTGTAAGGGTGCTTTCAATAAAGTATTTGGGGAAATCATTCTCTAGGCTGTATTAACATTCATCCGTGTGTTCTCTTCTCACCCAAGTACATATTGGGTTGGCAAGTGATGAATCCCAGGCAAAACAAATATTCCTTTCTCTGATGAGCAGGTCTTGTGGTCTCTAAGCCGAACCTGATCGCCTTTTTGGAGCAAATGAAGAATCCCTGGGATGTAAGGAGAATGGACGCAACAGCCACATACCCAGGTAGGTGTGAATGGATGGAGCTGATGACTCAGGTGAGAGGTCCAAGGAGCAGTGAGGAACTCATCCTTTATCATGTGCCTGGGGAAGATGTGCTTCAGTGGAAATGATTTTGGAGAACTCTGGATTAATTTCTGTTGCTGTCATAGACGGACATTGCCTGGCTTACTCTGCCTCTCAATCATTCATGAATTCAGCTCCATGATTACTTTCCTCATTCACAGTGAGAATTCAAATTCTCTTCTTGGCTTATGACAACTTGCATGAGTTGGCTGCTCTTTCATTTCTTGGGATTCCTAGGAAAACTGTGTCCATTGATGGGTAAATATAAGACTTTTTTTTTAAAATTTGTTTATACGTCTAGACAGAACTGTGTGAGTGGAGTTGCAAACAACTGCCAAAACTCTAGGAATAATGGGGACAGAATTTTTTTTTTCTGGTTTATAATTTCTAAAACACTGGAAACTACAAATATGATCTTATAAATTTCAAACTCAAGTCATTTCAGTGTATAAAGCAAAACCTCCGTAAAATGAGAGAATGCAAATCTCAGGGATACTTCAATGTTTCACTTTTCTTTATGTGAACTCATTTTAAATATCTGAAGTGTATTTGTTGCAATTCCTCAATGGTAAAATACTTTATTCAATCAACTCAAAGATTTTTTAAATAAATTGGCATAATAGTTTACAACATTTTCCATCGTATTTCTAATTGTTGTTTGAAACTATTAACATTTTAGATCATATGAAGAAGTCGTTTTAAGTCCTTTAAATCCTTGTTGGAGTAGAACTGTTTTGCAATGTTGTACTCTTGTACAGCAAAGAGAATAAAGTATATGTATAAATAGCCACTCTTTTTCAGATTTCCTTCCATTTAGGTCTCCACAGGGCACTGAGTAGGGTTCTCTATGCTCTCAACATATTTTTTTAAATTTCACTTCTTATTTAATTGCTTAAGACCTTATTAATTTATCTTGTTTGTTATCAGCTTCCCCAGACTTTATAAATTTACCTCATTTGTTAATCAGCTTCCAATGGCCCTTGGTTTCTAATTAGTTGTATGTCAATATCATTTATGATTTTTGGATACAAACATCTAATAGAATGTGTTCCAGTAAAAACACAAGTGGTAAGAAGTGGATTAAAGAATTTTAAGGCACCTAGTATTTCTGAAAATGTTTGGTGTCTCCATTTAAGATGACTTAGGGCAAAAGGTAGTCATTAGACTGCGTATCTCCACTTCATTTTGTGGTTCTTGTAGCTTATTATTTTGCCCCTTCCTCTGCACCATACTCTTTGTCCTCTCATTCTATTACATTTTCTGTGTTTGTGGTCTCTACCCTGAAGGCTGCAGGATCCTAGTTCCTCTTGTTTCTTGTGCCTACCCCTTAGGGGGGTCAGTTTGGTCTTGAGGTTTGTGCCCTTATCCCCTTGATGGGCACTTGATTGCTGTGACCTGAGCCTGCCCGGATACTGAGGGGAGCTTCCCCTTTGCTCTGTGGCTGTCCCTGCCCTGTCTATGGTGGGGTCTGCTCCCTGGTTGATGGAACAGAGCCCGCAGATCTGTTTCTGTGATTCTGATCTGTGGTGGAGGCAGGTGGGATTGGAGCACACCCACTGGGAGAGAAGCCACTGAGTATTTCTCCCCTGGGGATGTTCACCTCGGGGTGTGCTCTGTGTGTCACCTTCATGCCTTGTGTGAGCTCTCATGTCACCCCGTGTTGGCACTGCCCTTGTCCCCCATGCCCAACCATGGGTATGCTGACACATGGCCCTGGGGTCGCTCAGATGTTTTCACTAGGTCACCAGCATAGATCCTCTGAAGTCAGGGCTCAGGTCCCATGTGCTGTGGTGCTGTGGGGGCAGCTCAGACTCTGGCCTGGCCACACCCCCTTGTGTATGAGCCCACAAAGTTTACAGTTGCTAAAGCTACACCTGCTGTGACTGGGGGAGCCCTCCTTATCCTTCAGATGCTCTGTAGGGGCTGGGTTGACAAAGCCGCTTGTGGGTGTAAAAGCACGGTTAGCGCAGCTGCGAGGAGAGACTTCAGGTTTTCTTCCTTAACCCTGGGGCTAGCTGTGCTTTCAGCTCCATCCGCGCATGTGGCCCACCCACAGGTGTCTGCTCCAGAGGCTGTCCCAGAGCACAGGGGTCTGCTGATGGTGGAGGAGGTGCATGGGGGGAGGCCGTGGCTGGGGCTCAACAGAGCCCACCCGGTGGTGGCCCTTCCTAGTGCCAGGAATGAGGGACCAACACTGGTGGAGAGGGGCTGCAATGGGCTTCTTCCGTTTGGGCATCACTCACCAATGGCAATCTGTGCTGTGGTGGTTCAGGCTTCCTCTACATGCATTCCCATCTGTAGAGCTCCTCTCTCACCCCGGTCCCCTCAGGATGTCTCCTCACAGCCAACAGCAGTCCTCTGCCTGGGTCTGCTCTCCAAACCCCACATTCCAGCACCCAGCCTTTGTCTGCTGTGGTGGACACCGTCTCGGCTGGGTGGGCAGGGCTGAGGTCAGTATCCTGTGTAGAGGTCTCACTCTGTCCTGCTGCCACATGCTGGCTGCCGTGTTCTCTTCCCACAGAGAATGAGGCTCCCCTCTGTCCCACCTGAGTTCACACCAGCCACAGTGAGGGGCTTCCCCGGAGGTGGAGCCCTCTTCTGTCTTCAGATCCCCCAGGGTTGCAGGTCCCATTCCACTCCCTCTCCTCTTCCTTCTTCCTCTTTCTTTGGTCCTACCTGGCTCAGCAGGAATCTTTCTTGTCCTTTTAGGTGTTGTAGGTCCTCTGCTAGTGTTCCGAGGGGGCTCTGTGAGAACTGTTCCACTTGCAGATGTATTCTTGATGCATTTGTGGAGAGAGATGAACTCCAAGTCTGCCTAATCCTCTGGCATGTTGATCCTTGTGTCCCTGTTTTCTCTAAATCTTTAAGGATATTAACTGAGAATAGTACATAAGAAAACTTTTATTTGGTATCTTTCAGCTGTGTCTTCTCACAACACCCATGGTTTGATGTCAAAGAATCCAAGGTTTCAAAATTTAATCAAAAAAGCAAACCTAGGACTGTATGAAAGAGCTCACCTCGGAAATGAACATTTAACCAAAGACTGGGGATATACAAGCATATGTGAAAGACTGAGAGGATGTTTATATGGACATAAAGAAATTGAGACCATTTCACATAATGTGGACATGACTGCCAAAAGAAATGAGCAATGTGAGTCAAACTGGGGAAAACACTCATTTCAGTCATCAACATCTGCAGAGAAGTATATCTTTGTACGCGATGACTTACATCATACATGTTCTCTGAGGGGAAATGTAGAAAATATGGAAGGTCATCCAGTCTCTACTCCAAATGCTCATTCAAACTACTCTGAACATAGACTTCAATTACACATACATTCAACCACATCTGAAAAGGAGAAGTTTAAAAATCATGGGGGAAACTCACAATATAATCAATTTGAGGCATCTGTGAAGAACGGGTCATTATTCTTCCACCAACAGACAAGTTTCTCCATTCCAAAACGTGTAATGTTGATAATAATGGAAGTGGCTTAATTCAGCCATCACTGTTTGATACATATCGTGATAGGGTTAATATGAAACAACTTTTCATCTGTAATAACACAAGTCAGGCCTTAAGTAGGAGCTCCGACCCCAATAGTCACCAGAGTATTTATGATGGAGCAAGAAACTCTTCATGCAATGAAACTAGATATAACATTGAACAAGACTCTGATCTTATGAAACATCAGGCACCTCAATCTTCAGATAAGGATTCTAAAAGTAATGAATGTAGGAATATCTTTTATCAAACATCAGACCTTCCACTAAATAACAGTACACATACGGGAGAGAAGACTTACAATTGTAGTGAATATGGTGATGCTTCTAATCAGTCTTCAGAACTGATTCAACAGCGAAGTATTCAGAATCCACAAAAAAACTGCAAGTGTAAGAAATGTGAGAAAGTCTTTATTAACGCACTCAATCTACATAGACATAGGAAAATTCATATGGGATGGAAAACTCTCAAATGTACAAAATGTGGCAAAGTGTTTAATCAGAGTTCAAAACTTAGTCAACATCAGCGAATCCATATTGGCAAGAAGCCTTATAAACGTAAGGAATGTGGCAAAGACTTTTGCCAGCACTCAAGTCTTTCTTACCATCAGAGAGTCCATACAGGGGAAACGTCTTTTAAATGTAAGGATTGTGGCAAAGCCTTTAGACAGTGCTCATGTCTTCCTAAACATCAGGTAATTCATGCTGGAGAGAAACCTTATAAATGTAAAGAATGTGGAAAAGCTTTCAGTCAATATGCAATTCTTATGAAACACCAGCAAATTCATACTGGAGAGAAGCCTTATAAATGTAAGGATGGTGGCAAAGATTTTAGCCAGAGCATAGGTCTTACTTACCATCCGAGAATTTATACTGTAGAGAAACCTTATAAATGTAAAGAATGCGGAAAAGCCTTTAATCAGAAGTCACATCTTACTCAACACCAGCGAGTTCATACTGGAGAAAACCTTATAAATGTAAAGACTGTGGCAAAGGCTTTAGCCAGTTCTCAGGTCTTATATACCATCAGAGAGTTCATACTGGAAAGAAGCCGTTTAAATGTAAGGAATGTGGCAAAGACTTTAGCCAGCACTCAACTCTTATTTACCATCAGAGAATTCATACTGAAGAGAAGGCTTATAAATGTAAAGAATGTGGAAAAGCCTTCAATAGAAACTCGACTCTTATTCAACACCAGCGAATTCATACTGGAGAGAAGCCTTTTAAATGTGAGGATTGTGGCAAAGGCTTTATTCAACGCACACGTCTTACTTGCCATCAGAGAATTCACACTGGAGAGAAACCATATAAATGTAAAGAATGTGGAAAAGCCTTCGTTAGAAACTCAAATCTTATTCAACACCAGCGAATTCATACTGGAGAGAAGCCTTTTAAATGTGAGGATTGTGGCAAAGGCTTTAATCAACGCGCACGTCTTACTTGCCATCAGAGAATTCACACTGGAGAGAAACCTTATAAATGTAAAGAATGTGGAAAAGCCTTCATTAGAAACTCAACTCTTATTAAACACCAGCGAATTCATATTGGAGAGAAGCCTGATTAATGTAAGCATTGTGGCAAAGACTTTGGCCAGCGCACAGGGCTTACTTGCCATCAGAGAACTCACACTGAAGAGAAACCTTATAAATGTAAAGAATGTAGAAAAGCTTTCAGTCAATATGTAACTCTTACTAAACACCAGCAAATTCATACTGGAGAGAAGCCTTATAAATGTAAGGATTGTGACAAAGGCTTTACCCAGCACATTGGTCTTACTTACCATCAGAAAATTCATACTGGATCTCGTAAATGTACAGAAACCTGCAAAGGCTTTAATCAGAGCTCTCACCTCACTGGACATCAGAGAGCATGTCCTGGAGGGAAACCCTAATAATGAAATAAGTGATGGAAGAGGTTTGTCCTAAACATACAGTTCAGGAAACCCAAGACTTTTTAAAGAAAGATATGGAATGATGTAAAGAAAATATAAAAAGTATTTATAAAAAATCAATTCTAAATATCAGGAAATACATACTAGAAAGCATTTCATAAATCCTGTTTTCTGAAGTTCCTCTTAGGGAGAAATATTGTAGATAGTCATTCATAGTTAAAATAAATAGAAAATTGGCATGTTAGTATGGATAACAAGATGAAGAGTTGATGTTCAGCAATGTACAGTTACTAGATATGTATGTCTGTTTACATTGACATGATTTGTGATTATATGAAAACCAAAATGAATGTAATTCAATTCTCAAATTACTCTGTGCTACGTTTCATTTCTAGTGTGCCTGCAGTTATGTTTTTGACGGTTGCTACCTCAAAGATGAGAGAAGTCCTATCTAGGAAGAAAACATTTATATTTTTCTCCATTATAAGATTAAGGATGCAATAATGTAACATGTACAGTGAACATCTAAATGGTGGTGTTTGTCATTCATGTCACACATCCCTATAAGTCACCATGATGTAAGTGTTCAGGGAATAATTCCACATATTAAAGTCAGATGTACATTTTCAATAGTTATGTCACTTGCTTTTAAAGTAAAATACAATGACAGTTCACTAAAATCTTGACGTATTTTATAATATCAACAGAAGTCATGAATATCAGGTGACATGTTTCAATTAAAAAATCTCTGCTACCCTAGAAATGTACAGAAAACCCTTCCCAGAAAAGTCATGTAATTAGCATATGTCTTATTTCTTAAATGATTAGCCTGCCTTTTCTAACCATATAAATCACAGATCTCAGATCACTGTATCAGGGGAATGAATATCATTGTTTATGCTTATAATTTGCATTTTAATCAAAGTTACATAGTGGAGTATAAAAGGCTTTATTCTGTGTGTGATAATCATACATGTTAATCAATAAAACTGAATGGTTTCTTGTGTAAAAGTTTGTGTGTAGTGAATGAAGTGTTAGCCTACCAACTTAAGGTTGCAGGAAAGAATACCTAACAAGAAACTCTTTGGTAGCATAGAAGGGTGACATCTGTAACAACTAGTTCCGTACTGCCCTTAAGTTTCATGTATTTCCCATCATTTCTCCATTGTACTTTTCACCCTCTCTGTAACTGCTGGGCCACTGCGACAGTTCTAATAAGAAGGACCATACAGAGTACTGTTGAGAGCTTCCCTGACTGCTCCATGCTGTTGCTGCCTCAGCATCTGTCTGGGGAGCAGGCAACCTGCAGGTCCTTGAACTCACACCAGCCAGTCCTGTGAGCGCCTCCACTAGGTGACCCCCTTCCTTGAGACCAGCAATCTTGCTGAACCCCAGGGCCTATTCACAGGTTCCCATTCAATGACACCCTTACAGCACTCACCAGACTCCTAGTCCTTTTGGTCTGAATGGACCAATACACACTCAGCCTGGGGAGCCCACAGCATTTCACCCAGGTTCTCTTATAAAAACCTGAACCCCAATTACTGCCTCTTTCTCTGTTCAGTTCTATCCTTGACCTCACTCAGAGCTTGCTGAGAATTCTCTCAGGACCTAGAGTCATAAACTCACCTGCTTCAGTTGTCCTTTGTTCTTCTATTGAGCTAAGTAAGACTTTGCATGGGCTCATTTAAGCAAATGTAAATTTAACATTTGTCACAAGAAGAATAATTAAAAGCCATGATGGTAAAATTCTGAACTAAGATTTATAAAATCTTACGCTGTTTAATTCTTAGCATAAGTTTTTGTAAATGTGAGCGCCTCCACTAGGTGACCCCCTTCCTTGAGACCAGCAATCTTGCTGAACCCCAGGGCCTATTCACAGGTTCCCATTCAATGACACCCTTACAGCACTCACCAGACTCCTAGTCCTTTTGGTCTGAATGGACCAATACACACTCAGCCTGGGGAGCCCACAGCATTTCACCCAGGTTCTCTTATAAAAACCTGAACCCCAATTACTGCCTCTTTCTCTGTTCAGTTCTATCCTTGACCTCACTCAGAGCTTGCTGAGAATTCTCTCAGGATCTAGAGTCATAAACTCACCTGCTTCAGTTGTCCTTTGTTCTTCTATTGAGCTAAGTAAGACTTTGCATGGGCTCATTTAAGCAAATGTAAATTTAACATTTGTCACAAGAAGAATAATTAAAAACCATGATGGTAAAATTCTGAACTAAGATTTATAAAATCTTACGCTGTTTAATTCTTAGCATAAGTTTTTGTAATGCTTAAAGGAACTATTTTCTCATGCCTTTGACATACACTGAATGCAATATATAAATATCTGAAATATTTATTTATTTATTGAATACAATCACAAATATCTGAAGGTATAAATGCTAGCAGTGAGAAACTGAAAAGGAACATGTGAGTGTATGTATATTAGTACACAAATTACAAATGCTAGATAGCAACTGGTCATTTCAGATTTGCAGATGATTTACTAAAAACTGCAAATCGTACATTTGTCAGTTAATCTATTTTGTCTACTATTCTTGGACTTCATTCCCTTAAATGTCAGGAGGTTACATTTTTTAAGGAACTTCCACCTTGTCCTCCCAAGTGACTGCACCAGTTTGTATCCCTTCCAACCATGTAGGAGTTCCCTGATCTCCAGGCCTCTTTCAGTTCAGTTCAGTCACTCATTCATGTCCGACTCTTTGCGACCCCATGAATCACAGCACGCCAGGCTTCCCTGTGCATCACCATCTCCCGGAGTTCACTCAGACTCACGTCCATCGAGTCAGGAATGCCATCCAGCCATCTCATCCTCTGTTGTCCCCTTCTCCTCCTGCCCCCAATCCCTCCCAGCATCAGGGTCTTTTCCAATGAGTCAACTCTTCGCATGAGGTGGCCAAAGTACTGGAGCTTCAGCTTTAGAATCATTCCTTCCAAAGAAATCCCAGAGTTGATCTCCTTCAGAATGGATTGGTTGGATCTCCTTGCAGTCCAAGGAACTCTCAAGAGTCTTCTCCAACACCATAGTTCAAAAGCATCAATTCTTCTTTAGTGTTTATGATATTATTAGTGGGCTTTTTGCTAGTTGTTATTGTTACTGGCGTGAGATGATACATCATTGTAGTTTTCTTTTGCATTTCTTATTTAGCGATGCTGAGCATCTTTCATGTGCCTCTTGCCCACCTAAATGATCAAGTTTCCCCAGCCAGGCTCAGCAGTTGTGGCGCACAGGCTTAGTCTCCCCAAAGTATGTGGAATATTCCTGGACCAATGATGAGGCCCATGTTCCTTGCACTGTCAGGTGGATTCTTAAGCACTGGGCTATTCATCTGTTTGTTTGTTTGTTTTCTTTTGAGATGTATATATATTTTTGGCATATAACTGCTTTACAATGTTGTGTTAGATTCTACTGTACACCTTCATCAATCAGCCATAAGCATATGTATACCCACTCTCTCTTGAACCTCCCGCCCACGATCTCCATCTCACCCCTCTAGCCATCACAGAGCACCGAACTTAGCTCTCTGTGCTATACAGCAGCTTCCCTCTTGCTCCCTATTTTACACATTGTGGTGAATATGTGTCAAGGCTATTCTCTCAACTGGTCCCCCTTTCATTCTCCCGCTGTGTCCACAGGTCTATTCTCTGTGAAAATATTGTATTAACATACATATTGACTCTTTGGAAAAGACTGATGCTGGGAAGGATTGTGGGCAGGAGAAGAAGGGGACGACAGACGATGAGATGTCAGGATGGCATCACTGACTCGATGGACGTGAGTCTGAGTGAACTCTGGGAGTGGGTGATGGACAGGGAGGCCGGGCGTGCTGCAATTCATGCGGTCGCAAAGAGTTAGACATGATTGAGCAACTGAACTGAACTGATATACAGAATTTAGGAAGATGGTACGAAAGAATTTATTTGCAGGGAAGCAATGGAGAAACCTGTATGCAGGTCAGGAAGCAACAGTTAGAACTGGACATGGAACAACAGATTGGTTACAAATAGGAAAAGGAGTATCTCAAGGCTGTATACTGTCACCCTGCTTATTTAACTTCTATGCAGAGTACATCATGGGAAACGCTGGGCTGGAGGAAGCACAAGCTGAAATCAAGATTGACAGGTGAAATATCAGTAACTTCAAATATGCAGATGACACCACTCTTATGGCAGAAAGTGAAGAAGAACTAAAGCGCCTCTTGATGAAAGTGAAAGAGGAGAGTGAAAAAGTTGGCTTAAAGCTCAACATTCAGAAAAGTAAGATCATGGCATCCAGTCCCATCACTTCATGGCAGATAAATGGTGAAATAGTGGAAACAGTGGCTGACTTTAATTTTTGGACTCCAAAATAACTACAGATGGTGATTGCAGCCATGAAATTAAAAGATGCTTACTCCTTGGAAGGAAAGTTACGACCAACCTAGACAGCATATTAAAAAGCAGAGACATTACTTTGCCAACAAAGGTCCATCTAGTCAAGGCTCTGGTTTTTCAGGTAGTCATGTATGGATGTGAGAGTTGGACTGTGAGGAAAGCTGAGTGCTGAAGAATTGATGCTTTTGAAATATGGTGTTGGAAAAGACGCTTGAGAGTCCATTGGACTGCAAGGAGACCCTAGCAGTCCATTCTAAAAGAGATCAGTCCTGGGTGTTCACTGGAAGGACTGATGTTTAAGCTGAAACTCCAGTCCTTTGGCCACCTCATNAAGCTGAGTGCTGAAGAATTGATGCTTTTGAACTGTGGTGTTGGAGAAGATGCTTGAGAGTCCCTTGGACTGCAAGGAGACCCTAGCAGTCCATTCTAAAAGAGATCAGTCCTGGGTGTTCAATGGAAGGACTGATGTTGAAGCTGAAACTCCAATCCTTTGGCCAACTCATGCGAAGAGTTGACTCATTGGCAAAGACTCTGATGCTGAGAGGGGTTGGGAGCAGGATGAGAAGGGGATGACAGAAGATGAGATGGCTGGATGGCATCACCAACTCAATGGACATGAGTTTGAATGAACTGTGGGATTTGGTGATGGATAGGGAGGCCTGACATGCTCTGGTTCATTGGGTTGCAAAAAGTAGTACCTGACTGAGCGACTGTACTGAACTGACTGATGCTTTGATGCCTGAGAGCTGCCATCTGAAACCTATTTCTGAAGTTCCTTTTGGAAAATGGTCTGACCCAAATCAGCCAACTATGGATGTTTTCAGTAGGAAACAATGTCTTTGTTAAGCACTTATAAATTCCAGAATTAGAGAAGGTATTTTTTACTGCTTCCTGGTAGCTCAGATGGTAGAGAACCTGCCTACAATGCAAGAGACCAGGGTTTGATCCTTTGATCAGAAAGATCCCCTGGAGAAAGAAATAGCTACCCACTCCACTATTCTTGCCTGAAGACTTCCATGGATAGATGAGCCTGGCTGGCTACAGTCCATGGTGTTGCAAAGAGTCAGACACGACTGATGGACGAAGCACAGAATTGTGAACTCTATACACTCTTTCTATAAAAGATCATTCCTATAGATTTATTTTTATTAATCATGGAGGTGCTGTTGGCACACATATAGTAACCTTAAAAATGTATCATTTCTGTAAGGTACTCCATGATTTCACATATACCTCTGCAATTCCAGCCATTAGTTACATTAAACATCAGGTTTCATATCGCTTGGATTCTCCAAAACAATCACTGTCACAGAAATTACAGTGTGATCTCCTTGGTGGTCCAGTGACTAAGGCACTTGCTCTCAATGCTAGCTGTGGCAAGGGCAGGGGTTGGGGGTGTGGGTCAGGACTGGGGGGAGGTGCCTAGGTTTGATCCCTGGTCAGGGAACTAGATCCCATATGCCACAAGTAAGGTCCAGGACAGCCAAATAAATATTTTTCAAAAAGAATTACACTAAGATACATTAGGAGGCATTGGTAGCTGACATCTGGTGTAGCACTTAATCTCTCTTTAATAGCTCCATTTAATTTTTTGAATTAATCTTCCTTCCAGTGTTCCTTTGGCACTGGATTATTTTGAGTCAGAACACTTCCCTTTTCCTGTATGGTCACCGACCCAGAGTCCCCAAAGCACATGTTTCTTGCAGATTTTTGCCTACAGGCTGAAAGAGAAAACACTCACCTGTTATCCTCACATAGCCCAGATATTGGGGTCAGGGTGCTGGTTTGGGAAAGACTCTGATGCTGGGAAGGATTCTCCAAAACAATCACTGTCACTGAAATTACAGTGTGATTTCCTTGGTGGTCCAATGACTAAGACACCTCGCTCTCAATGCTAGCTGTGGCAAGGGCAGGGGTTGGGGGTGGGGGTCAGGACTGGGGGGAGGTGCCTAGCTTTGATCCCTGGTCAGGAAACTAGATCCCATATGCCACAAGTAAGGTCCAGGACAGCCAAATAAATATTTTTCAAAAAGAATTACACTAAGATACAATAGGAGGCATTGGCAGCTGACATCTGGTGTGGCACCTAATCTCTCTTTAATAGCTCCATTTAAGTTTTTGAATTAATCTTCCTTCCAGTGTTCCTTTGGCACTGGATTATTTTGAGTCAGAACACTTCCTTTTTTCGGTATGGTCACCGACCCATACTCCCCAAAGCACCTGTTTCTTGCAGATTCTTGCCCACAGGCTGAAACAGAAAATACTCACCTGTTATCCTCACATAGCCCGATATTGGGGTCAGGGTGCTGGTCTCGGCAAGCTGCTCTTGTGACAGGGAGGAAGGCAGCCAGACCGTAGACATTGGTCTGTGATCTTCTGACCTCATGTCCCCTCAGAACTGCAATTATCTTTCCACCTGTATCTGCAAATTGAGACAGGCTTGGGGAACTGAGATTATTTATGAAAATCTTTATTGATCAGTTGCTAATGATAAAACAACAATTAAAAGTGTGTACCTATCATCTCCAAAGGGACTATTGAAATGCTTGAGGAAGGTTCAATTCCCTTTGGTCCCTGAAGACAGACAGGGACTCACAAGGAAGCAGCAGTAAATACTGAGGTCTAAGAAAGGAAGGGAATTTCATGTGTCTGTGTGTACAGTTTGTATCCATGAGAAGTGTTTCTACCAAAAATGAGCTATTTCCTACTCTTGAGACCACTGAACTGTGCCTCTCTTTAGATTACGAGTAGAGAAATGGAGCCAAAGTACCAGAGAGGGATTTTCAAGAATTTCTCTGTCATTTACAAAGGGGAAAATTTCATCCTTCATTGTCTGAAATGTCATAGAACTTCTCAAAAAGTATCTTGAGGCAAATAATCCCTGTTTATAGTTAGGATTCAATATCCGAGAGATAGAAATTCCTGCATAATTTCCACTGTAGTCTGGACTAGCAGGTACACCTTAGTGCCATCTCCCTAGAGCATATTCTCCTAGTTCTTAGTGACCAAAATCATATTCAGTACCAGAGGTTCCAGCAGGGAATCGAGAGATTTGACCTACAGATATTTCTATGATGAGAAGCAATATCCTCTACTTAGAATTTGTCCCCACTCACAAATACTTATGAAACATATTTCTTTTCATTTTGTTCACACCCCAAAACATGTGGGACCTTAGTTCCTGGGCTAGGAAAGGAACTGCAATGCTGCATCAGAAGGTGGGGTCTTAATCATTGGGCTGCTGGGATGCTCCTAAACACATTTTCTTTAATATGTAATGTAGTACCTTGACATACATTTTCCTTTATATTGTAATGATTAATGCTTTCTGTGTAAGAAATAGTTAATTATTGAACTCTGAGATCTTAGCTCCTGCAGTGAAAGCACAGCATCTTAACTACTGGATTATCAGGGAAGTTGCTAAACTCACATTTAAAGAGAAAGGTGTACTCTCCTGGGATACAATGGTTTGTGGGCCTCTCACTGTTTTCCCTGTGTTGAGTCAGCTCTTCTCCAGATTGTCCTCTCAAGGACTGGCTGAAGAGGAGGAGGTTAGGAAAGAAAGCCAACAGTGGGGGAGGGTGTTTGGGAAGCTAGTGAAGAGCAGTCGATGTGATCCACGCGCTCTATTTGCCTACTCTCGTGCCCAGTTTTAGCACAAAAAGTCCTGCTTCTTGGAAACTTGTTCACTCCTGGAAGTAGAAGGGCAATTTGTGGCTTCAGCAGCAGCAGCAGCAACAATTAACAGAGATTACTTTGCCGACTAAGGTCCGTCTAGTCAAGGCTATGGTTTTTCCAGTGGTCATATATGGATGTGAGAGTTGGANTGCAATTATCTTTTCACCTATATCTGCGAATTGAGACAGGCTTGGGGAACTGAGATTATTTATGAAAATCTTTATTGATCAGTTGCTAATGATTAACAATTAAAAGTGTGTACCTATCATCTCTAAAGGGACTATTGAAATGCTTGAGGAAGGTTCAATTCCCTTTGGTCCCTGGAGACAGACAGGGACTCACAAGGAAGCAGCAGTAAATACTGAGGTCTAAGAAAGGAAGGGAATTTCATGTGTCTGTGTCTACAGTTTGTATCCATGAGAAGTGTTTCTACCAAAAATGAGTTATTTCCTACTCTTGAGACGACTGAACTGTGCCTCTATTTAGATTATGAGTAGAGAAATGGAGCCAAAGCACCAGAGAGGGATTTTCAAGAGTTTCTATGTCATTTTACAAAGGGGAAATTTTCATACCTCATTGTCTGACATGTCATAGAACTTCTCAAAAAGTATCTTTAGACAAATATCCCCTGTTTACAGATAGGATTCAATGTTCGAGAGATAGAAATTCCTGCATAATTTCCACTGTAGTCTGCAATAGCAGGTACACCTTAGTGCCATCTCCCTAGAGAATATTCTCCTAGTTCTTAGTGACCAAAGTCCTCTTCAGAACGAGAGGTTCCAGCAGGGAATCGTGAGATTTGACCTACTGATACTTCTATGATGAAAAGCAATAACCTCTACTTAGAATTTGTCCCCACTCACAGATACTTATGAAACATATTTCTTTTCATTTTGTTCACACCCGAAAACATGTGGGACCTTAGTTCCTGGGCTAGGGAAGGAACTGCAATGCTGCATCAGAAGGTGGGGTCTTAACCATTGGGCTGCTGGGATGCTCCTAAACACATTTTCTTTAATACATAATGTAGTACCTTGACATACATTCTCCTTTATGTTGTAATGATTAATGCTTTCTGTGTAAGAAATGGTTAAATCTTGAACTCTGAGATCTTAGCTCCTGCAGTGAAAGCACAGCATCTTAACTACTGGATTATCAGGGAAGTTGCTAAACTCACATTTAAAGAGAAAGGTGTACTCTCCTGGGATACAATGGTTTGTGGGCCTCTCACTGTTTTCCCTGTGTTGAGTCAGCTCTTCTCCAGATTGTCCTCTCAAGGACTGGCTGAAGAGGAGGAGGTTAGGAAAGAAAGCCAACAGTGGGGGAGGGTGTTTGGGAAGCTAGTGAAGAGCAGTCGATGGGATCCACGCGCCCTGTTTGGCTACTTTCGTGCCCAGTTTTAGCACAAAAAGTCCTGCTTCTTGGAAACTTGTTCAGTCCGGGAAAAAGCAGGGCAATTGGTTGCTGCAGCAGCAGCACATCAACAATTAACAGGGATTGCTTTGCCGACTAAGGTTTGTCTAGTCAAGGCTATGGTTTTTCCAGTGGTGATGTATGGATGTGAAAGGTTGACTGTGAAGAAGGCTGAGAGCCGAAGAATTGATGGTTTTGAACTGTGGTGTTGGAGAAGACTCTTGAGAGTCCCTTGGACTGCAAGGAGGTCCAACCAGTCCATTCTGAAGGAGATCGGCCCTGGGATTTCTTTGGAAGGACTGCTGCTGAAGCTGAAGCTCCAGTACTTTGGCCACCTGATGCGAAGAGTTGACTCATTGGAAAAGACTGATGCTGGGAGGGATTGGGGGCAGGAGGAGAAGGGCACGACAGAGGATGAGATGGCTAGATGGCATCACTGACTCGATGGGCGGGAGTCTGTGTGAACTCCCGGAGTTGGTGATGAACAGGCAGGCCTGGCGTGCTGGGATTCATGGGGTCGCAAAGAGTCAGACACGACTGAGCGACTGAACTGAACTGAATCTGGGTATCAAGAGATTCTGACAGGAGTAACGGTATGTCATTTCTGTGGTTACTTTATAAACGACAATGTGGATTCGGGTTTTCCTTTCTTTCTGGAATCACTTCCTAAGAGAAAAGACAGCTGCCCTGATGTCAGCAGGTCTCTGGTTACAATTACCGAGGCTTCCTCCCAACGGATTATCTGAGTGGTTACATTCTATTTTTCCTCACTGAGGAGACACCCATCTTCACACTCACACAAATGGCTTTTGAATTTTCCCCGTTTTTCAACTTCCTGAAAACATCTCGGCTTCCCATTGAGGCAGCTCTCAAAATTCTTTCTCTTTTCCCTTATATTGTTAGAAACACTAACAGAACAGGCAGGAAGCAGCTCTGCTCCAGAGGAAACCAAAGAGTTTTAAAGGCATCAAAAGGCAGAGAAAGGAAGCCCAGCTGGACAGAAGGACCAACAGACCCAAAACTGACAGGGGCGGGGTTGAGGGGAGGCGAGGCTCCGTCCCCACTGGCCCCGCCAATAAGTCGCTGCCTTCCGGCCTCGTCCCGCCCTCTCCCCTTCCGTCGCCTCTCGTTGGCCGCGGCGTAGCGCATTCACCTTCCTGTACCGGATCTTCCGCCCGCGCGCGCGCAGTCCTGCAGACCCGGAATTGAGTTTAAGTGAGCGACAGAGAGTTCTGGTGAGTTTGTTTTTGTTTGTTAAAAACCCGATTCCTAGTCCACAGCCTGTTGTCTTTCACTCGTGTGTTTCGGGGGTCTCTGTGGACGTTCAAACTACAGTCCCCATTTTCCCGTCCCCAGTGTGTCCTCGCAGCGCCGTGAGAAGTTCTGAAGTCGGTTAGTTTAGCTCCCGGGTCCCTGGGTCCACGTCCGCTTCCTGTTGATAAAGTTCTAGAGTCCGTGTGGAGAAGGCAATGGCAACCCAGTCCAGTACTCTTGCCTGGAAAATCCCGTGGACAGAGGAGCCTGGTAGGCTGCAGTCCATAGGGTCGCGACGAGTCGGACATGACTGAGCGACTTCACTTTGACGTCTCACTTTCATGCATTAGAGAAGGAAGTGGCAGCCCACTCCAGTGTTCTTGCCTGGAGAATCCCGGGGATGGCAGAGCCTGGTGGGCTGCCGTCTCTCGGGTCGCACAGAGTCGGACACGACTGAAGCGACTTAGCAGCCCCAGAGTCCGTGTCCTTCTCTGGCAGTGGTTTCTTCTAACTTGTAGAGAGCGCTGCTTAAAGTCCTGCATTGCCCAACCGCTAGGTCCCTGATCCACAAAGAAGTGAAGGAGGCTCTATTCTGCATGGAGTTTGATCAGGGTCTCGTCTAAGGTTTGAAGGGGAGGGTCAGCCTAGAACGTGTGGTTTTCACAGGAAGGGCCGCGAGTTCTGAAGAAAAGAATACAACTACAAACACCTCGTTCGATTCTGTGTTCCAGAACCCCTGCTGTGTCCGTGGCCGTAGAGGATTGTGTTTTGTACCTGTTGAGATCCTCCCTCTGTGTGTGGCTGTGTTATAGTGACCTCGGTGTGTTTTTCTAAGTATTGAGCAGTCTATTTTCACATTCAGGGGTCACTTCCCAAGACTGATCTTAACGTGAGAAGGAAGCCCAGAGGAAGAGGAAAGCGAGGAGTCAGAAATGACTCGTTCCGAGGTAAGAGGCATAGTCCTTTTGTTTGTTCTGTCTCTCTCTCCTGAAATGCTGTTTCTTTGAACTTGATAAGCTTCTTAACTTCTGAACGGGTTCTGGAGGACTGCACCCATCCAAGAAAGAGCCCCTCCCCAGGGAGTCAGGCTGAGCATCTGTGTATCTAGAAGTTACCACTTTAATGACTGTTTTCATGTCCCCACCTCAGACCTGCATATTCATAATCCTTCAGAGTGGGACTCTGACCTGGAGGGGTTTGTATTCACGGAAATGGTTCAGAAAGAATCTTTAACCAAGTGCTTTCCATCTGGTTTCCCGTCAAGATCACGTGACCAGTGTTAAGCAATAACTTCACCAGTGCCTTCCCCCAGAGTTCTCTATTCGTCCTGTGGAGCATCAGTGTGGTTTGTAGGGTGTGCTCCAGGGGATTCCAAGGGGAGGCCCGGGTTAAGGACGTGGCTCCTGGTCCATTTGTGAGAGCTGAAGCCAGGCTTCAGTCTGAGGAGAGATTGGTCTAGCTGGATTTGGACCAGGGAAGTCAGTCAACTCACATCATCTGTGTAAGCAGAGGGTTAGGAGCTCTCTCTGAGGACAGAACAGTCAAGAAATTAGTTCACAGGCTGGTCTCCAGGTTCAGTTCAGTTCAGTCGCTCAGTCGTGTCTGAGTCTTTGCGACCCCATGAATCGCAGCACGCCAGGCCTCCCTGTTCATCACCAACTCCCGGAGTTCACTCAGACTCACGTCCATCGAGTCAGTGAACCATCCAGCCATCTCATCCTCTGTCATCCCCTTCTCCTCCTGCCCTCAATCCCTCCCAGAATCAGGGTCTTTTCCAGTGAGTCAACTCTTCACATGAGGTGCCCAAAGTACTGGAGTTTCACCTTTAGCATCATTCCCTCCAAAGCAATCCCAGGGCTGATCTCCTTCAGAAAGGATGGTTGGATTTCTTTGCAGTCGAAAGGACTCTCAAGAGTCTTCTCCAACACCACAGTTCAAAAGCATCAATTCTTCAGCGCTCAGCCTTTTTCACAGTCCAACTCTCACATCCATACTTGACCACTGGAAAAACCATAGCCTTGACTAGACAAACCTTAGTCCGCAAAGTGATGTCTCTGCTTTTGAACATGCTATCTAGGTTGGGCATAATTTTTCTTCCAAGGAGTAATCGTCTTTTAATTTCATGGCTTCATTCACTGTCTGCAGTGATTTTGGAGCCCAAAACAATAAAGTCTGACACTGTTTCCACTGTTTCCCCATCTATTTCCCATGAAGTGATGGAACCAGATGCCATGACCTTTCTTTTCTGAATGTTGAGCTTTAAGCCAACTTTTTCACTCTCCACTTCACTTTCATCATGAGGCTTTTTAGTTCCTCTTCACTTTCTCCATAAGAGTCGTGTCATCTGCATGTCTGTGTTATGGCCATGTTGCGAAATCTCCCAATGACCACCAGGGAGCTGATATCCGATGCAAAAGCAAGAGAGTCTTTATTACCAAGCTCGAGCTGGGGCTCCCACTGTTACCGATGCAGCGGCTATAGGGAGGAGCCCCAGGTTTTGGGATACATTGCTTATATAGGGAGTGTTCATGAGGAAAAAGAATTTCTACGTAGGGGAATGTCTGATTGATCACTTTCCTTCGAAGGGTTGTGTGTTGGTTTTTGATTGGTCCCTATTTCCTAGCTAGACCACAAGCTCCTGAACGTTAAGTCAGGAGATTCTGGTCTGGGGTCCGATTGGCTCATGGGTGGTAGAGTGAGGTCAGGGGATTTCCAAGGACTCTTTTCCCAGAACCTTACAAAATGGAGTATTTCTGTTTACAAAATGGAGTAGCTTAGATTCTTCATCTGAGGTTATTGATATTTCTCCCGGCAATCTTGATTCCAGCTTGTGCTTTTTCCGACCCAGCGTTTCTCATGCTGTACTCTGCATATAAGTTAAATAAGCAGGGTGACAATAACAGGACTGAGGTACTCCTTTTCCTATTTGGAACCAGTCTGTTGTTCCATGTCCAGTTCTAACTGTTGCTTCCTAACCTGCATATACGTTTCTCAAGAGGCAGGTCAGGTGGTCTGGTATTCCTATATCTTTCAGAATTTTCCACAGATTATTGTGATCCACACAGTCAAAGGCTTTGGCATAGTCAATAAAGCAGAAATAGATGTTTTTCTGGAACTCTCTTGCTTTTTCCATGATCCAGCAGATCTTGGCAATTTGATCTCTGGTTCCTCTGCCTTTTCTGAAACCCACTTGAACATCTGGAAGTTCCCTGTTCATGTATTGCGGAAGCCTGGCTTGGAGAATTTTGAGCATTACTTTACTAGCGTGTGAGATGAGTGCAATTGTGTGGTAGTTTGAGCATTCTTTGGCATTGCCTTTCTTTGGGATTGGAATGAAAACTCACCTTTTCCCGTCCTGTGGCCACTGCTGAGTTTTCCAGATTTGTTGCCATATTGAGTACAGCACTTTCACAGCATCATCTTTCAGGATTTGAAATAGTTCAACTGGAATTCCGTCACCTCCACTAGCTTTGTTCGTAGTGATGCTTTCTAAGGCCCACTTGACTTCACGTTCCAAAATGTCTGGCTCTAGGTGAGTAATCACACCATCGTGATTATCTTGCTCTTGAAGATCTTTTTTGTACAGTTCTTCTGTGTATTTTTGCCATCTCTTCTTAAAATCTTCTGCTTGTTTTAGGTCCATACCATTTCTGTCCTTTATCGAGACTATCTGTGCTTGAAATGTTCCCTTTCTATCTCTAATTTTCTTGAAGAGATCTCTAGTCTTTCCCATTCTGTTGATTTCCTCTATTTCTTTGCATTGATTCCTGAGGAAGGCTTTCTTATCTTTTCTTGCTATTCTTTGGAACTCTGCATTCAGATGCTTATATCTTTCCTTTTCTCCTTTGCTTTTCACCTCTCTTCTTTTCACAGCTATTTGTAAGACCTCCCCAGACAGCCAGTTTGCTTTTTTGCATTTCTTGCCATGGGGATGGTCTTGATCCCTGTCTCCTGTACAGTGTCACGAACCTCAGTCTATAGTTCATCAAGCACTCTATCAGATCTACTCCCTTAAATCTATTTCTCACTTCCACTGTATAATCATAAGGGATTTGATTTAGGTCATACCTGAATGGTCTAGTGGTTTTCCCTACTTTCTTCAATTTGAGTCTGAATTTGGCAATAAGGAGTTCATGATCTGAGCCACAGTCAGCTCCCGGTCTTATTTTCATTGGCTGTATAGAGCTTCTCCATCTTTGGCTGCAAAGAGTATAATCAATCTGATTGCAGTGTTGACCATCTGGTGATGTCTATGTGTAGAGTCTTCTCTCGTGTTGTTGGAAGAGGGTGTTTGCTATGACCAGTGCATTGTCTTGGCAAAATTCTATTAGTTTTGCCCTGCTTCATTTCATATTCCAAGGCCAGATTTGCCGTTACTCCAGGTGTTTCTTGACTTCCTACATTTGCATGCCAGTCCCCTATAAGGAAAAGGACATCTTTGGGGGGTGTTAGTTCCAAAAGGTCTTGTAGGTCTTCATAGAACCATTCAACTTCAGCTTCTTCAGCGTTACTGGTTGGGGCATAGACCTGGATTACTGTGATATTGAATGGTTTGCCTTCGAAAGGAACAGAGATCATTCTGTGTTTTTGAGCTATTCAGAAGCCATTGGCTATTTCCTACTCCCTAACTGCTGGGGGCAG
>SJXQ01013078.1:420062-494222 GCA_006408695.1 Aepyceros melampus | reverse complement strand
TAGGCATGCTATGGTGTGTGTGCACAGTGGCGTGTGTGTCTGCAGCGTGTGTGGTGTGTACACTGTGTGGTGTGTGCACAGCATGGCAGATGTCTGTGTGCAGTGCGTGTGGTGTAGGCATGGTGTGGTGTTGCATGTGGTGTGTGTGCATGATGTGTGTGTGCATGATGTATTTGTGCAGTGTGTGAACTTGCACAGACGCACACTTGGAGGGGCTCCCACTGCAGGGCTGGCAGAGTCAGCCTGTGTAATGGGATTAGCATCGAAAGAAGGAAGGAGAGGAAGGAGTTCCTTTCCACTGGACACATTCAGTGTCCTTTGAATCTTTATTATAGATTCCTGTACTGATGTTCTGATCTCTGAGTCATGTTTCTCTTTTCCTGCTAGACCTTTCAAGAGGAAATGGTGCAATTTCTATTCGAATTCCAGCACAAGAGACCTTTTTCTCAGGAACCTCGTTTGAGGACAGTGTCTTGTTTTGCAATCCCCACCCCACCCCCAGTGTCAGAGACGTTCCCAATGAAGGGACTGATTGTCAGAGACATTTGTTCCCTAAAGCTTTGCTCATAGATGTGATTATGAGATAAAGCAGGGCCCAGGATTTCCTGTATTAAATATCACACTGAAGTAGCACTTCAGATCCCGACCAGAAGGTTAAACAAACAGGAGAGGAAGAGCAACCTCATCAGAAACCTGCTTGGTAGATGCCTTCTCCTTTCAGGGTTTGCCAGTAATGAAAAGCTTCTTGCTTTAATCATTTAAATCCATATAATTTTTATAAAGAAGATTAAATCAAGATTATGGATGGAATGGATAATATCTTTTTACTTTGCTTTTGTGTACTTATCCAGTTTTTTAAAACAAATATATACTGTCTTTGTAATCAGAAAAAAAAACAGTGCTTGAAATTTAACATTTTTAACAGGAGACACATAAGCCTCCTATGAGCATTTCTATAGTCCAAGAAGCCTCAGTAATTTACAGAGGCTATTAACGCTTAGGTTGGCAGGACTCCCTACTTGTGAAAACTAAAGCAGGGTTTTAGAAAGACATTTAATTAACAGAAAAATAGTGAAATACTGTGATCTTGTAAAAGAACACAGCACTGGAGTTATACACTCCTGAGACTGATTTTAGCCATGTGACTGTGGAAGGCTGATATATCTTTTCAGCCCCTTGGTCTCCTGGCCTGTGTACTGAGGGAGTTGATTATGAACCTAGCAGAGGACAAGGCTGAAGGGAGGCAGTTAACCAGGAGATGTTGCTAATTACTCTGCAGAACGCACATGGAAATAGAGAGTTCCACCGTGTCCCCAACCTCTTGGAGACCCCAAAGGAGCTGTCAGATCATCAAGGCATCTGAGAGGCACTGGACACTTTTCTGCCTCTGATCACAGACTCTTGTCCTGGTGGTGTCCTGGGTATATTGGGCCCCAGAGTCCTTCACTTCTGACCTTTTAGCAGTTGGACTTCCTCCATCTTTCACTGGCTGAGGTCTTTGCTATTCATCATGCCATGTACATCCCTCCAGACCATACCCTTAGTCTTAGCACAAGAAGTTCTGTGACTTCTAGCATCTCCAAGCTTGTGCCCCCTCTCTAGGAAGCCTGTACCACTCCAAGATGGCAGACTTACACCACAAAGCTGCCCCTAACCCCCAACGCACAGACCACCTCTACTGTGTTCCCAGGATTCCTCCTTGTCTCTGTTGTGACTCTTACCCTCCACCATCCCCTTGACTGGTGACATCCTTCGCTGACGGTGGGCATTCTATCCCTTCAATAGGGAGAACTCACTCACTGTCTAGCTGTCCCAGTGTGTGAAAATCCCTTTAACTGACTAAAATTTATACACAATATATACACTTTCACTTCTTATTTCGAGAGAACCTTGTTAATCTTATGCATTCATCTAGAGTGGTGAATCCTTAACCTCTAACATGAATGAAGTATCCCCCCTGAAAACTGTCATAATATGCTTTGGATTTTTTGAAGGTATGATACTAAAATATCACAGTTGTTCAGTCGATAAAAGTTGTGTCTGACTCCTTATGACCCGATGGACTGCAGCAAGCCAGGCTCCTATGTCCTCCACTATACCTGAGTTTGTTCAAATTCATGTCCATTGAGNAGCATCAGCATCTTTTCCAATAAGTCATCCCTCCCATCAGGTGGCCAAGATATTGGAGTTTCAACTTCAACATCAGTCCTTCCAATGAATATTCAGGACTGATTTCCTTTAAGACGGACTGGTTGGATCTCTTTGCAGTCCAAGGGACTCTCAAGAGTCTTCTCCAACACCACAGTTCAAAAGCATCAATTCTTCGGTGCTCAGCTTTCTTTATAGTCCAACTCTAACATCCATATATGACTACTGGAAAAATCATAGCTATGACGAGATGGACTTTTGTTGACAAAATAATATCTCTGCTTTTTAATATGCTGTCTAGGTTGGTCATAACTTTCCTTCCAAAGAGTAAACATCTTTTAATTTCATGGCTGCAGTCACATTCTGCAATGATTTTGGACTCCCCCAAAATAAAGTCTGTCACTGTTTCCACTGTTTCACCATCTATTTGCCATGAAGTGATGGGACCAGATGCCATGATCTTTGTTTTCTGAATGTTGTGCTTTAAGCCAGTTTTTTCACTGTTCTCTTTCGCTTTCATCAAGAAGATCTTTCGTTCTTCACTTTGTGCCATAAGGGTGGTATCATCTGCATATCTGAGGTTATTGATATTTCTCCCGGCAATCTTGATTCCAGTTTGTGCTTCATCCAGCCCACCATTTCTCATGATGTACTCTGCATAGAAGTTAAATAATGACATTGACAATAGACCGCCTTGACATACTCCCTCCTTTTTCCTATTGGAAACCTGTCTGTTGTTCCCTGTCCAGTTCTAACTCTTGCTTCCTGACCTGCACACAGATTTCTCAAGAGGCAGGTCAGGTGGTCTGGTATTCCCATCTCTTTCAGAATTTTCCACAGTTTATTGTGATCCACACACTCAAAGGCTTTGGCATAGTCAATAAAGCAAAAATAGATGTTTCTTTGGAACACCCTTGCTTTCTCGATCCAGCAGATGTTGGCAATTTGATCTCTGGTTCCTCTGCCTTTTCTAAAACCAGCTTGAACATCTGGAAGTTCACGGTTCACACATTGCTGAAGCCTGGCTTGGAGAATTTGATCATTACCTTGCTAGTGTGTGAGATGAGTTCAATTGTGTGGTAGTTTGAGCATTCTTTGGCATTGCCTTTCTTTGAGATTGGAATGAAAACTGACCTTTTCCAGTCCTGTGGCCACTGCTGAGTTTTCCAGATTTGCTGGCATATTGCGTGCAGCACTTTCACAGCATCATCTTTTAAGATTTGAATTAGCTCAACTGTTACTCCATCACCTCCACTTAGCTTTGTTCGTAGTGATGCGTTCTAAGGCCCACTGGACTTCACATTCTAGGATATCTGTACACATCCCTAAAAGAGAAACATAAGGTGAAACTAGAAACTTTACTTAATATGTATGTAGAGTCGTCAGTGCTAACAAATGTACCTTCAGGTGGGGAAAAATAAGTAGGGAGATTGTCTTATGTGTGGGAACAAGATGTGTATGGAAAATCTCTGTACCTTACTCTCATTTCTGCTGTGAAACTGAATCATCTAAGATAGTGGTACTGGTACATGCACACTAAATATTTTTTGCATATATACTATTAGAAAAATGGATATGCTCCTATATTTAATTTTTCCTTAGTCAGTTATCCTTTAATGATGTGAAAAAATAGAACTCTTTAAAAAGATCAGAGAACAAACTATAGTAGATGATTCATAAACCTAGAAATACAACCATGAAGTAGAGCAGCAACATTTTTATGTGTTGAAAGTGAAAATGAAGTCACTCAGTCATGTCTGACTCTTTGCAACCCTACAGACTATAGCCCGCTAGTCTCCTCTGTCCATCGATTTTCCAGGCAAGAATACTGGAGAGGGTTGCCATTTTCTTCTTCAGGGGATCTTCCTGACCCAGGGATCAGACTTGGGTCTTCCACATTGCAGGCAGACTCTACCATCTGAGCCTGCAGAGAATCCCTTTCATGTATTAATTTATGGGTACGTTCACTTATGACCTAACACTGATCCTTATTTCTTTGGTTGGTCATGAGATAGCTTTTAGGGCATCATTTTCAAAGGCATCTCTCCCTGCACAACACACTGTTAACCCAATGTCCACTGCTGCCCCTGGTTTATTTTTAAAGAAAGCTGCGATGGAAACACCTCCAGGTCCCTGATCTTAAGTAGGAGGCCACCCACCTGCAGAGAGGTGGTCACAGTGCAAAGCATTTTGTAAAAACCTGTGTCCCCAGGTTACAGAGGGAAGTAAAAACAACAAAAACCTAAGGACTCAGGGCATCTTTGGTAGAATTCTGAGAGCAAAGCCTTGCAGGAACCCAGGGCCTCCAGGGTACACTCACCTCTCCCCTCTCCTCCCCTCCCCTAAGGGCACAGGCACAGGCCACACCCATTCCAGAGAGAGCCCCTCCCCAGGAATCAGGCTGACATTCTTTGTTTGGAGAAGATCCCGCTCTCAACCCTGGCTCCAGAGCTCTGGGGCAGACAGAGGTGAGGGCTCCAGCTCAGGGCTCCTGGAAGCCCGTCTTCCTGCCACATTGTTTCAAAAACCCTCAGAGGCAGAGTCAAGTAGCCCAGAAGTGGGGCCCATTGTCTCTTGTGAATTGTTCTGGGGCCTGATCTCTAATGCGAAAAGAAAGAGAATTCTCGCGGTGGTCTGCAAAGAAAGTGGGGAAAGTGAGCACCAAACCCAGGATGTGATTAGCATATCAGCTTAATCTTGATTACCCACTGCAGCTCAGGGACAGAGGAAGTCAGAAAAGAGCTTAGAAAAGGGAGAGAGAAACAAGACCTCCTCCTCTTTTTCACTGCAGCAGTTGAAGGTGAAAGAGCTGTGTGGATGCCTCTAAAGGTCTTTTCCCCGCATGTATGCGAGTTTGGGACATAATATCCCCAAAGAAGACTCAGAGCAGGAGGAAGACGAGGAGGAAATGGCAGTTTCTCAGGTAAATGTCCTGTCCCTGTGTCTGCTTTTCCTCCTGAAACAGCTAGACTGAGAAGCTGCAAACCTTTACTACTATGATTCCAGTTTTTCTTCCTGAGGGTTGTTATCAATTTTTTCTTTTTTTTTTTTTCTTATAATAATGAAGACTGGCTCTTAGACTGCTTCTCCCTTGTGTCCCACAGCCTTTTCTTCATTCTATCCTGGCTTTCTACAGACCATGATGAATTCTCAACATGAATTAGTGACTTTCAACTGGTGAATATATTCCCTTTGTGAGAGATGAACACTGATATCTGAGATTCCCATCGGAATGTGGTTCAGTGTTGGGATCCTAGGAAAGTAGGGGAAATGCCGTGATGAGTTTACATGTGGATGCAATTGTAAGACCTCGCGGCCTTTTCTCAGAATCTGTCGCTCCAAAGACCACAGTGACTAGAATTCGATGCAATCAGCAAGAGGATTTATTAGGCCGACGCGCCGGGGTTCAGTCTCCACTCAAGGAGATGAACCCCGAATATCAATTGTGAGGAACTTTTATACCGAAAAATCACAGGCAGGTGTGGGAGGGGTCAGGATGTTGGGAACAATGTGATAGGGGGCCATAGGCAGGGGTAGGTGGGGTGAGGACGTTTAATTGGTGGGATAGGTCTGCAGATAATTAAGTCGAAACAGTTGACTGACCACCTGCAGTGTTTGGCCAGTTCTTAGAAGAACAATTACCCGGAAAAGCCTGACAGAAAATACATCTTTGAGAGGGGGTCTCTTCGCAAGGTCAGAAAACTGGGTTAAAAGTCATCAGTTTAAGAATTAATAGAATGGGGCTTTGTTAAGGACCAGGAGACTCTGAGTCACCAGATAAGGAGTAAGTTATCTCCTGTGAGGCATGGCCTGCCTCCGGGGTTTTAACAAAAAGGGGGCTTAAAATTTTTAACCTAGGTTCTTCACAATTCAGTTCTTTAGAACAGGAGTAAAAAATGCCCTTATAAGTAGAATGAACTCAGCAGTCCAGAATTTTTCAGAAAATTTTCAGAAATGAAAAAAGTACCAGAGACTATCCTCTGTATCAATAAAAAAACTTCCTATTATGTACTATTAGTACTATTAATGTACTATTAGTTTACAGATCATGGGAGATATTTATGCAGTGGAATTTGCATAAAACTGGTATTTTACATAAAGATTGAGATCATGGTTTTCATAATATTGCTAAAATACCTGGCAGTGCTAACGTATTTTTCCATGTACTTCTTACCCCATGACCTCAGATGTTCACTTGTCCAAGGTGCTTCTGTGAGATTCCAGTGCACTTTTTTTTTTCCTGTCTTCATAAAGGGTCTTAGAAAGAAAAACTGAGGGATATGCATAACTATCACACTTAATGGGGAAACTTTATCACCTTAGGTTCTCTTTGCTTTGAACAATGAACACTGTTGGCTAAAACAGATGCACAACTTGAGAATTGTGAGTTAAGATTTATTTACAGCAAAATGTGACAGCAGCCCAGGAGATGGCCCCTCAGATAACTCTGAGAGACTGCTCCAAGAGGCAGTGGGGGAGGTCGGAGTATAAGATTTTCGTGAACCGAGAGTTCAGTGCAGTCAAGCGCTAACTTGACAAAAGCATTTCTTCCAGTCATGAGGAGCTGATGTCACCGTTCAGTGATTTAGTGCTGATTCCCTGGTGGCTCAGCCGGTAGCGTTTGCTACCTGCAATGCAGGAGACCCGGGTTCAATCCCTGGGTCAAGAAGATCCCCTGGAGAAGGAAATGGCACCCCACTCCAGTACTCTTGCCTGGACAATCCCATGGATGGAGGAGCCTGGCGGGCTCCATGGGGTTGCAGAGTCAGACAGAACTGAGCAACTTCAGTTCCTTTCTTCTAGATATGAAGGGGCTTCCTTGATGGCTCAGAGGGTAAAGAATCTGCCTGCAATGCCTTGGTTTGATCCATGGGTTGGGAAGATCCCCTTGAGGAGGGCATGGCAACCCACTCTGGTATTCTTGCCTGGAGAATCCCCACAGACAGAGTACAACCAAGTGCCTAAGCCCAGCACAGACAGATATGAAGAGATGCAAGGATTGGGATCATGAAATCAGTTCCTGAAAATATCTAGCTCTCTAAAGACCTGTTCCACCAGATTCCGTGGAGCACAGAGTGCCTCAGTGCAACCTGAACTCCCTCAGGGGATTGAAGTCATCACTGCAGCTCCATAGGGTTCATTGTCCTCAGAGGCAGATGACAAACGCCCTTGTTGTTCACTTGCTGGCAATGCTCTTGGCAAGTGCCAGTTTATAGTTGACAATACTTAACTGTGTTTAGTAGAGATGCTGGGTTTTGGGAGTGGGGTTTTCATCACTCAAGCCCCAGTCTGATCATTACCAGTACATTCCATGCTCACATCACAGACATAGTTTCATCCTATTTCTGTATTTTCCAAAATGTTTACAAGAATCATATTACTGCTAATCTGTGTTCAACAGTGTTAAGGTTCCCCCCCGCACCGTGTCAACTTTTAAAATATAGTTCAGTGCAACTGCTATGGACTTTCAGGAAATTAAAAAATTCAGAACCAGAGCTCCACTTTATTTTATATTGTTGTATATGTCTGCACTCTAGTCTATTTTTTAAAATTAAAATAATATCATTCTGAAATATTTATGTACATTTTTAATCAGTTAGAAATTATCCTGATGTTATTGACATGACAGTTTTTCTCTATTACTATTATGGAGTATGGAGTCTCATTGTAGTATATGTCTGTATGTATAAACATGTTAACATGATTACATTGATTTTGTTGTTGTTGTTTTTAACATTCCCTGGAGAAGGGAATGGCTACCTATTCCCGTATTCTTGCCTGGAGAATCCCATGGACAGAGGAGCCTGGCAGGCTACAGTCCCTGGGGTCCCAAAGAGTAGGACACAACTGAGTGGCAAACACTTTTCTTGTTTTTAGTATTACTTACAAATACAGAAATTTCTATAAACTTTCATTAGAGTTGTCTCTCTATATTTGTCTGGGTTTTATTAAAGAAGGAAATGGCAACCCACTGCAGTGTTCTTGCCTGGAAAATCCCAGGGATGGGGGAGCCTGGTGGGCTGCCGTCTATGGGGTCGCACAGAGTCGCACACGACTGAAGTGACTTAGCTTAGCTTAGCTTAGAGTCCATAAAGTGAAGTAAAATTTCAGCTCTGCCATTTAAAGAATGTCCGTTAAAATATTGTCAAGAGATGCAACAGCAACATTATTCATTTTAAATTATTTCTGTTGAACATTGGAGACTCTGAAAAACTGTCAGAAAGATATATCGTATATATTAAATAGTCAAAATTATTCTTGCCACCAAGGTTACAATCCTATTAGACCTGTAAAATCTGTAGAACTCTTAAAGTTCAAAGTTAAGTATGAATCCTTTCCTTACTATTCTACTTCATTGCTGTTCAAAATGGTCATTCATGGAGCAGAATTTTCAACATTACTAGTTCAAATAAGATTGTTAAAAATGTGGCACACTGAGCCCACCACAGCATGTTTGGAGCAGAATTGCTTTTAAAAATATTTTCCTTTTTTTTTTTTTTGATAGACAGTTTATCCTGTGTCACATGAGAACAACATTCAGAAATAAATATGCCAATGTTGATCTGATTATTTTATGTTTCCTCTTCCAAGTCATAATAGTTTCTGTAGTAGTTTGTGGATCATAGCTCATACTATTTTCTTAGGGCTAAAAACATGGTAGACAATATTCAGTTCATTTCAGTCTCTTGGTCATGTCTGACTCTTTGCAACCCCATGACTGCAGCATGCCAGGACTCCATGTCCATCACCAACTCCCAGAGTTGACTCAAACTCATGTCCATAGAGTCAGTGTTGCCACCCAACCATCTCATCCTCTGTCATCCCCTTCTCCTCCCACCTTCAATCTTTCCCAGGATCAGGGTCTTTTCAAATGAGTCAGTTCTTCACATCAGGTGGCCAAAGTATTGGAATTTCAGCTTCAATATCAGTCCTCCCAATTAATATTCAGGACTGATTTCCTTCAGAATGGACAGGTTGGATCTCCTTGCAGTCCAAGGGACTCTCAAGAGTCCTCTCCAACACCACAGTTCAAAAGCATCAATTCTCAGTTCTCAGCTTTCTTTACAGTCCAGCTCTCACATCCGTACATGACTACTGGAAAAACCATAGTCTTGACTAGAGGGACATTTATTGACAAAGTAATGTCTCTACTTTTTAATATGCTTCTAGGCTGGTCGTAACTTTTCTTCCAAGGAGTAAGCGTCTTTTTATTTTATGGCTGCAGTCACCACCTGCAGTGATTTTGTAGCCCCCCCGCCCTCCCAAATAAAGCCTGTCACTCTTTCCATTGTTTCACCATCTATTTGCCATGAAGTGATGGGACCAGATGCCATGATCTTAGTTTTCTGAATGTTGAGCTTTAAGCCAACTTTTTCACTCTCTCTTTCACTTTCATCAAGAGGATCTTTAGTTCTTCACTTTCTGCCATAAAGGTGGTGTCATCTGCATGTCTGAGATTATTGATATTTCTGGTGGAAATCTTGATTTCAGCTTGTGCTTCATCCAGCCCACCGTTTCTCATGATGCACTCTGCATATAAGTCACATAAGCAGAGTGACAGAGACAGCCTTGACTGTATTCCTTTTCCTATTTGGAACCAGTCTGTTCTTCCATATCCAGTTCTAACTGTTGATTCCTGACCTGCACACAGATTTCTCAAGAGGCAGGTCAGGTGGTCTGGTAGTCCCGTCTCTTTCAGAGTTTTCCACAGTTTATTGTGATCCACACAGTCAAAGGCTTTGGCATAGTCAATAAAGCAAAAATAGATGTTTTTCTGGAACACTCTTGCTTTCTCGATCCAGCGGATGTTGGCAATTTGATCTCTGGTTCCTCTGCCTTGTCTAAAACGAGCTTGAACATCTGGAAGTTCACGGTTCACGTATTGGTGAAGCCTGGCTTGGAGAATTTTGAGCATTACTTTGTTGGTGTGTGAGATGAATGCAGTTATGCAGTAGTTTGATCATTCTTTGACATTGCCTTTCTTTGGGATTGGAATGAAAACTGACCTTTTCCAATCCTGTGGCCACTGCTGAGTTTTCCAAATTTGCTGGCATATTGCGTGCAGCAGTTTCACAGCATCATCTTTCAGAATCTGAAATAGCTCAACTGGAACTCCATCACCTCCTGTAGCTTTGTTCGTAGTGATGCTTTCTAAGGCCCACTTGACTTCACATTCCAGGATGTCTGCTCTAGGTGAGTGATTACACCATCGTGATATCTGGGTCATGAAGATCTTTTGTGTATTCTTGTCACCTCTTCTTAATATCTTCTGCTTCTGTTAAGTCCATACCATTTCTGTCCTTTTTTCAGCCCATCTTTGTGTGAAATATTCCTTGGTATCTAATTTTCTTAAAGAGATCTCTAGTCTTTCCCATTCTATTGTTTTCCTCTATTTCTTTACATTGATCACTAAGGAAGGCTTTCTTATTTCTCCTTGCTATTCCTTGGAATTCTGCATTCAGATGGGTATATCTTTCCTGGTGGTGCAGAGGTTAAAGTGTCTGCCTGCAATGTGGGAGACCTGGGTTCGATCCCTGGGTCAGGAAGATCCCCTGGAGAAGGAAATGGCAACCCACTCCAGTATTCTTGCCTGGAGAATCCCATGGACAGAGGAGCTTGGTGGGCTACAGTCCACGGGTTGCAAAGAGTTCGGACATGAGTGAGCAACTTCACTTTCACTTTCCTTTTCTCCTTTGCTTTTGGCTTCTCTTCTCTTCACAGCTATTTTAAGGCCTCCTCAGACAGCCATTTTGCTTTTTTGCATTTCTTTTTCTTGGGGGTGGTCTTGATCATCCTGTACAATGTCATGTACCTCTGACCATAGTTCATCAGGCACTCTGTCTATCAGATCTAGTCCCTTAAATCTATTTCTCACTTCCACTGTATAATTGTTAAGGATTTTATTTTAGGTCATAGCTGAATGGTCTAGAGGTTTTCCCCACTTTCTTCAATTTAAGTCTGAATTTGGCAATAAGGAGTTCATGATCTGAGCCACAGTGAGCTCCCAGTCTTGTTTTTTTGCTGACTGTATAGAGCTTCTCCATCTTTGGCTGCAAAGAATATAATCAATCTGATTTCAGTGTTGGCTGTCTGGTGAGGTCCATGTGTAGTCCTCTCCTGTGTTGTTGGAAGAGGGTGTTTGCTATGACCAGTGCATTCTCTTGGCAGAACTCTATTAGCCTTTGCCCTGCTTCATTCTATACTCCAAGCCAAATTTGCCTGTCATTCCAGGTGTTTCTTGACTTCTTACTTTTGCATTCCCATCCCCTATAATGAAAAGGACATCTTTTGGGGGTGTAAATTCTAGAAGGGTCAGTGGTGGCCTGCTGCAGGGTTGGGGGCACAGGCTAACAGTGCATGCATGGGCTCTTTAGAGGGATGTCACCATTATCTTCATTACCTCACCCATAGTTTGGCCCCAGTTAAATAGCAGGGAGGGCTTCCCTGGTGGCTCAGAGAGTAAAGAGTCTGGCTGCAATGCTGGAGAGCCAGGTTTGATCTCTGGGTCGGTAGATCCCCTGGAGAAGGAAGTGGCCACCCACTCCAATATTCTTGCCTCAAAAATCCCATGGACTGAGGAGCCTGGTAGGCTACATTTTGGGTCGCAAAGAGTTGGACATGACTGAGTGACTTCCTTTCACTTTTCACTTTCATGCATTGGAGAATGGAGAATCACTTCATTTCACTTCAGTACTTTTCAGTTACTCAGTTGTGTCCAACTCTTTGCAACCCCATGAATCACAGCACGCCAGGCCTCCCTGTCCATCACCAATTCCCAAAGTTCACTCAGACTCATGTCCATCGAGTCAACAATGCCATGAGCCATCTCATCCTGTCTTCGCCTTCTCCTCCTGCTCCCAATCCCTCTCAGCATCAGAGTCTTTTCCAATGAGTCAACTCTTCACATGAGGTGGCCAAAGTACTAGAGTTTCAGCTTTAGCATCATTCCTTCCAAAGAAATCCCAGGGCTGATCTCCTTCAGAATGGACTGGTTGGATCTCCTTGCAGTCCAAGGGACTCTCAAGAGTCTTCTCCAACACCACAGTGCAAAAGCATCAATTCTTCTGCACTCAGCCTTCTTCACAGTCCAACTCTCACATCCATACATGACCACAGGAAAAACCACCACCAGAGGGTAGACAGACTGAAAACCACAATCACAGAAAACTAACAAATCTAATCACATGGACCACAGCCTTGTCTAACCCGATAAAACTATGAACCATGCTGTCAGGGCCACCCAAGTCATGGTGGAGAGTTCTGACAGAATGTGGCCCACTGGAGAAGGGAATGGCAAATCAGCAAACTAAAATGGACTGGAATGGGTGAATTTAACTCAGATTAAACTCAGATTCCTGTGGGCAGGAATCCCTCAGAGGAAATGATGTAGCCATCATGGTCAACAAAAGAGTCCGAAATGCAGTGCTTGGATGCAATCTCAAAAACAACAGATTGATCTTTGTTCGTGTCCAAGGCAAACCATTCAATATCACAGTAATCCAAGTCTATGCCCCGACCAGTAACACTGAAGAAGCTGAAGTTGAATGGTTCTATGAAAACCTATAAGTCCTTCTAGAGTTAACACCCCCCAAAAGAAAATATTATTGTGTAAAAATTATATTCTTGTCTAATACAGCCACTCTCCTAAATGAAATCCAGGTCTCTGAACTTGCTGTTTCCATCATGGGTCATATTAGGAAGTGTTCCCACAGCAACAGGGCATCTCTATTTTGTATTTCAGGGATGGCTGACATTCCAGGATGTGGCCATAGACTTCACTCAAGAGGAGTGGGAATGCCTGGACCTCGGTCAGCGGGAATTGTACAGGGACGTGATGGTAGAGAACTATAGGAACCTGGCCTGCTTGGGTGAGGATGACTTCCTTCCAGAATCACTTATCAAACCTCAGGGTTTTGGTTCCTTCGTTTCTAGAATGTCTTCTGAAATTTTCTGCTCTGCACATTTGTTTCAGATCTCTGCTTTCTAGGGGAAATGGGTATCTGTGAGTTTAGAAAGAAAGGCTTCATGATTCATTATGCTTGTAAACTTTTTCTTCCTTCATGAAATCTGCCTCCTCCTTCTAGGTTAGTGGTAATTGTGTAAATTCTGTGGTATTGAATAGTTGTACCTTCTCTTAATTTCACATTTCCGCTACTTATTTTTGCTTTAGTGGCACTTGACCAGAATCTCGGGACCTGACGTTTTTGTATTAGTTAGCATTATATAGGTACTTTCAATAAAGTATTTGGGGAATCATTTTCTAGGCTATATTAACATTCACCCATGCATCTTCTTCTCACCTGACTACATATTGGATTGGAAACTGATGAATCTCTGGCACAACAAATATTCCTTTCTCTGATGAACAGGTCTTGTGGTCTCTAAGCCAGATTTGGTCACCTTTCTGGAGCAAATGAAGGATCTCAGGAATATAAGGAGAATGGAGACAATAGGCATATACCCAGGTAGGTGTGAATGGATGGAGCTGATGACTCAGGTGAGAAGTCCAGTGAGAGACCTAACTGGGAAGGAAATCTAAAACAGAGTGGCTATATATATGTATAGTTGATTCTATGAGAATCAGTGAGGAAGTCATCCTTTGTCATGTGGTTTGGGAAGATCTGCTTCATTGGAAATTATTTTGGAGAAGTCTGGATTTATTTCTGTTGTTGTCATAGACAGCTATCACCTGCCCCATTCTGTCTCTTTAATTATTCATGAATTCATCTCCAGTGGTTGCTTTTCTCATTCACAATAAGAATTAAAATTCTCCTCTTGGCCTCTGACAACCTGCATGAGTTGGCTGCTTTTTCATTTCTTGGGGATCCTAGGAAAACTGTGCACACTTCTGAGGGACTAGATGATACTCCTTTTAAAGTCTGTTTCTATCTTTAAACAGAGCTGTATAAGTGGAGTCATAGACATACTGCCAAAATCCTAAGAATATTTAGGACAGATTTTTTTTTTTCTGATTTATAGTTTCCAATTCATTGGAAACTGCAGATAGGACCTTATTCATGTCAAACTCAAGTATTGTCTTCACTGCATAAAGCAAAACCTCCCTAAAATAGGAAAATGAAAGTCTCATGGTTACTTTAAAGGTTCTCTTCTCTTTATACAAACTCATGTTAAATACTTAAGTGTATTTGTCTCAATTCCTGAATGGTAAAATACTTTAATATATTCAATTACCTTGAAGAATTTTAAAATAAATAGGCATAGGAACTTAGAACATTTTCCATATTTGTAATGGTTGTGTCAAACTGTTAAGATTTTTGATAATGTATAGAAATATTTTTATTAAGTTCTTAGTGGAGTGTAGCTGTTTTACAAAGTTCCTCTGCTGTACAGCAAACAGTATCAATTATACATATATATAGCCACTCTGTTTTAGATTTCCTCCCCAGTTAGGTCTCCAACTGATTGCCTCTCTAGTCTTCACTTAGTTTTGATCTAAGCAGGTTTTTATCTTGCTCCTTCCTCTACAACATATTTCTTTGTCCTCTCATTTTGTCACATTTTCTGTGTTTGTGGTCTCCGTTCTGCAGGCTGCAGGATCCTAGTTCCTCTTGCTCCTGGTGTCTGTCCCCTGGTGGGTGAGGTTGGTCCAGAGGTTTGCGCCCTTATCCCCTTGATAGACTTTTGGTTGTTGTTACTATGACCTGAGCCTGCCCGGGATATTAAGGGGAGCTTCCCCTTGGCTCTGTGACTGTCACTGCTCTGTCTGTGGTGGGGTCTGCTCCCTGGTTTGTGGAGTAGAAGCCCCCAGATCTGTTTCTTCACCGTGATTCTAATCTGTGGTGGAGGCAGGTGGGATTGGAGCACACCCAGTGGGAGAGAAGTCCCTGAGGATTGCTCCTCTGGGGATGTTCACCTCGGGGAGTGTTCTTTGTGTCACGTTTCATGCCTTGTGCAAGCTCTCATGTGACCCTGGTCGGCACTGCCCTTGGCCCTACCTCAACCATGGGTATCCGAGCACATGGCCCTGCTGTCTCTCAGGTGCAGTTTTCACCAGGTCACCAGCATAGATCCTCTGAAGTCAAGTCCCAGGATGGCATTCTTCATGGAGCCAGACCTGCTGTGGTGCTCTGGGGGCAGCTCAGATTCCAGCCTGGCCCCACCCCCTAGTGTAGGAGCCCACAAAGTCTACAGCTGCTTATACTACACCTTCTGTGACTAGGGGAGTCCTCCTTGTCCACTCAGATGTTGTAAAGGGGCTGAGTTTACAAAGACAGCTGTGATGGTATAGAAACGATTTTGTGCAACTTCCAGTAGAGATATCAGCTTGACTTCCTTAATTGCCAGACCCTGGGTCTCAGCAGTGGATGAGCCCCCTCTGTGCATGTGGACAAACTACAAGCACCTGCTCCCAAGGTTTCCCAGAGTCCACCAGTCTACCCTGGTAATGAGGGGCGCAGAGGAAGAGGCAACAGCTGGGTTCATGAGAGCACCCACCCTAATGGAGCCCTTCATAGTGCCTGGTGAGGAGAGGCCAGCATAAGGGGAGAGAGGCTATAAAGAATGGTGGGTCTTCGCTTTGGACATCACTCAACAATGGCGCTCTACTCTGTGGTGGTTCAGGCTTCCTCTCCAAGCATTTCTGTTTGCAGGGCTCCTCCCTCCCTGCCTTTCCTGCAGGATGTCTCCTCACAGCCCACAGCAGTCCTCTGCCTGGGTCTGCTCTCCAGACCCCACATTCCAGCATCAGCCCTTGTCTGCAGCAGTGGACACTCTCTCAGGCTGGGTGGGCAGGGCTGGGGTCAGCAGCTTGTGTACAGGTCTCACTCTGTCCTGCTGCCACAGACTGTTGCCATGTTCTCTTCCCACAGAGGATGAGGCTCCCCTTCTGTCTCAACTGGGTTCCCCCAGTGAGGGCCTTCCCCAGATATGGAGACCTCTCCTCTCTTCAGACCCCTCAGGTTTGCAGGTCCCATCCCACTTCCTTTCCTGTTCTTTTGCCTTCTTCTTTCTTTTGCCCTGCCTAGCTCAGCAGGAATATTTTCTTGTCCTTTTAGATTTCAAAGGTCCTCTGCTAGTGTTCAGCTGGGCTCTGTGAGAACGGGTCCATTTCTGGTGTTTGCTTGGTGCATTTGTGGAGAGAAATGAAGTCCATGTCTGCCTAATCCTCTGGCACCTTGATCCTCCCATCTCTATTTTATTTTTAAGCTAGTGAAGGGTTCATCAATTTTCTCTAAATCTTTAAGGATGTTCACTGAGAATTGTAGGTAAGAAAACTTATTCTTTGGTGTCTTTCAGCTGTGTCTCCTCAAGACACCCAGGATTTGATGCCAAAGAAACCAAGGGTAGAAGATTTGTTCCAAAAGCAAACCTAGGAATATATGAAAGATTTCACCTCAGAAACTTGCAATTAATGAAAGACTCAGAACATACAAAGGCATGTGAAAGACAGAGAGGATGTTTATATGGACATAAAGAAATTGAGACAGTTATAGATAATGTAGACATTACTGCAGAAAGAAATGAGCTACATGAGTCAAATTGGGGGAAACACCCATTTCAATCTTCAACATCTGCTGAGAAGTGTAAGTTTTTCAGGAAAAATTTACATCATGTTTTGAAACATACTTATTCTCTGAAAGGAAATGTGGAAAATCTGGAAGGTCCTCCAGTCTCTACTGTAAATACTCATTCAAACCACTCTGAACATAGGCTTCAATTAGACATATATTTAAATATGTCTGAAAACCAGAAATTTAAAAATGATGGGAAAAACTCACAATGTAATCAATTTGAGGGATCTGTGAGCAGAAAGTCATTATTCTTCCACCAACAAATACTTTCTCTCCATTCCAAGGTGTATAATGTTGATGATAATGGAAGAGATGTAATCCAACCATCATTGTTCAATACATCCCATGATATGGTTAATACGGAAGAACTTTCCATGTGTAATAAAATGAGTCAGACCTTAAGTAAGAGCTCCAGCTCCAATAATTACACAATTATTTATGGTGGAGTGAAGGTCTATTCATGCAATGAAACTGGGCATAACTTTGAACAAGACTCAAACTTTATGGAACATCAGGGAGTTCAATCTTCACACAAGGATTCTAAAAGTAATAAATGTAGGAATATCTTTTATCAAGCATCAGGCCTTCCTCTAAATAAGAGTATTCATAATGGAGAGAAAACTTACAATTGTAGTGAATATGGTAAAGTTTCTAATCAGTCTTCAAATCTTATTCAACAGCAGAGGATTCAGAATCCACAGAAACATTACAAGTGTAATAAATGTGGGAAAGTCTTTAGTAATTCATCTAATATAAGTAAACATAGGAAAATACATTCAGGAAGGAAACCTTTCAAGTGTACAGAATGTGCAAAGCCTTTAATCAGAGTTCAAATCTTAGTCAGCATCAACAAATCCATACTGGCAGGAAACCTTATAAATGTAAGGAATGTGGCAAAGTGTTTATTTATTTCTCAAATCTTAGTCAACATCAGCGAATTCACATTGGGGAGAAACCTTATAAATGTGCAAAGTGTGGCAAAGCCTTTAATCAGAACTCAAATCTTACTCGCCACCAGCGAACTCATACTGGAGAGAAACCTTATAAATGTAAGGACTGTGGCAAAGCCTTTACCCGGCGCTATGGTCTTACTCAACACCAGCGAATTCATACTGGAGAGCAACCTTATAAATGTAAGGATTGTGGAAAAGCCTTTAGCCAGCGCTATGGCTTTACTCAACATCAGTTAATTCATACTGGAGAGAAGCCTTATAAATGTAAAGAATGTGAGAAAGAGTTTAGTCAGTCCTCAACTCTTACTAAACACCAACAAATTCATACAGGAGAGAAACCATATAAATGTAAAGAATGTGGAAAAGCATTTAATAAAAAGTCAACTCTTACTAAACACCAGCGAATTCATACTGGAGAGAAGCCTTATAAATGTAACGATTGTGGCAAAGCCTTTAGGCAGCGCTATGGTTTTACTCAACATCAGTTAATTCATACTGGAGAGAAACCTTATAAATGTAAAGAATGTGGAAAAGCCTTTACTCAGTCCTCAACACTTACTAAACACCAACGAATTCATACAGGAGAGAAACCTTATAAATGTAAAGAATGTGGAAAAGCCTTTAGTCAGTCCTCAACACTTACTAAACACCAACGAATTCATACAGGAGAGAAACCTTATAAATGTAAAGAATGTGGAAAAACTTTTAATCAAAATTCAAATTTAATTCAACACCAGCAAATTCATACAGGAGAGAAAACTTATAAATGTAAAGATTGTGGCAAAGCCTTTAGCCAGCGCTCTGGTTTTACTCAACATCAGTTAATTCATACTGGAGAGAAACTTTATAAATGTAAAGAATGTGGAAAAGCCTTTAGTCATCCTCAGCTCTTACTAAACACCAGCGAACTCATACAGGAGAAAAAACCTTATAAATGTAAAGAATGTGGAAAAGCCTTTAGTGAATCCCCCATTCTTACTAAACACCAGCGAATTCATACAGGAGAGAAACCTTATAAATAAATGTAAAGAATGTGGCAAAGCCTTTAGGCACAGCAGTCATCTCACTAGGCATCTCAGGGCACATATTGGAGAGAGACCCTGGTAATGAAATAAGTGACGGAAGAAGTTTTTCCTAAACATACATGTCAGAAATCATGAGACCATTTATATAAGAAAGATATGGAATGATGTAGAAATGTAAAAGAAAAAAAATGTAGAAAATGGTTTAATGAAAAATGAAATCTAAGTAAATTCCAGAAAATCCATAGTAGAAAGCTTTACATCAATCCTGTTTTCCAAAGTTCCTCTTAAAGAGAAGTACTATAGATAGTAATCCACAGTTAAAACAGAAAATTGATATGTTAGTGTGGATAACAAGATGAAAGGTTGATGTTTAGAAAGGTACAATTATTAGTAATGTATCCTTGTTTATATTGACATGACTTGTGATTATTTGAAAATGAATGTAATTCAACTCTCTAATTACTCCATGATAGTCTTCATTTGTAGTGTGTATGCAAACTTATGTTTTTGATGGTTGGTACCTCAAAGATGAGAAGCCCTCTCTCTAAGGAGAAATCATTTATATGTATTCTCCATTAGAAGATTAAGGGCACAGTAATGTAACATGTACAGTGAACATCTAAATGGAGGTGTTTGTCATTCGTGTCAAACATCCCTGTAGGTCACCATGATGTAAGTGTTCAGGGAATAATTCCACATACTAAAGATGTAAATTAGCAAGTTATGCTTTTAAAGGTTAATATAATGACCGTTCACTGAAATCTTGATGTGTTTTATAATATCAACAGAAATGATGAATATTTGACATATTTCAAATAACCTCTGACCCTAAAATGTATGGGAAACCTTTCCCAGAAAATTCCTGTAATTACTGTAGTCTTCTTTCTTAAATGATTGGCCTCCATTTTGTAACCATAGAAGTCACAATTCTCAGATCATTATATCAGAGGAATGAATATCATTGTTTATGCTTGTAATCTGTCTTTTAATCAAAGTTACACAGTGGAGTATAAATGGTTTTTATTCTGACTGTGTGATGTTCATACATGTTAATCAATAAAACTGAATGGCTTCTTGTGTTAAAGTTGGTGTGAATGAATGAAGTGTTAACCTACCACCACCATTAACCTCTTATTTAAGGTTGCAGGGAAGAGCACATAACAATAAACTCTTTGGTAGCACAGTGGGATGGCATCTGTAACAGTTTCCTTACTACCCTTATGCCTCAGATCATTTGATCATGTATTTCCCATCATTTCTCCATTGTACTTTTCGCCCTCTCTGTAACTGCAGGGACATTGTAACGGTTCTAATAAGAAGGACCATACAGAGTACTGTTGAGAGCTTCCCTGACTGCTCCGTGCTGTTGCTGCCTCAGCGTCTGTCTGGGGAGCAGGCAGCCTGCAGGTCCTTGAACTCACACCAGCCAGTCCTGTGAGCACCTCCACTAGGTGACCCCCTTCCTTGAGACCAGCAGTCTGGCCAAACCCCAGGGTCTACTGCACAGGCCCCCCTTCAGTGACACCTCAGAGCTCACCAGATTCCTGCTCCTCTGGTCTGAATGGACCAATCCACGCTCAGCCTGGGGAGCCCACAGCACTTCACCCAGGGTCTCTTAGAAAGGCCTGAGCCCCAAGTACTGGAGCTTTCTCTGCCTGGTTCTAGCGTTGACCTCCCTCAGAAGTTCCCACCCTAAATCCTCCCCTCCTGAGAGGTCTCAGCTGTGCTGAGTGTGAGGGCTGGAGCTCTGGGTGTCTGAATGTGGGTCTTGGGGAAGAAACATCAGAATATATGGGAAACTTGGTAAAGACTCATTTCTGCACCTCAGACCTGCAGATTCATAACTTCTTGGAGTGGGGACCTGACCACCAGGGATTTGGATTCACTGAAGTGGTTCAAAAGAATCTTTAGCCAAGTGGTTTCCATCTGTTCCCCATCAGGATCATGTGACCAGTGTCAGGAAATGACCTCACTGATGCCCTCCCAACAGAGTTCTGTGTTGGTCCTGTGGGAGCATCAGTGTGGTTTCTAGGAAGTGCTTCAGGGGATCCTAAAGGGACGCCCAGGTTAAGGACGTGGCCCCTGGTCCATTTGTGAGAGCTGAGGCTGGGCTTCAGTCTGAGGAGAGGCAGCAGGGTTGGTCTAGCAGGATTTGGACTGGGGAAGTCAGTCAGCCCACATCGTCTGTGTGAGTAGAGTGTTAAGGAGCTCTCTATGGGGAAAGAACAATCAAGAAATAAGTCTACAAGCTGGTCTCCAGGTAGGAAGTGATTGTTCCCGAATCTCTCCTGAGACAGAGGACGGGAGAGGTGGGTTTTTCCCAGCTTTTCAAGGTCATTTTGTCTGTAGGTGAAGTGGTTGAAGGTTAAAGAGATGTGCAGATGCCTTTGAAGGTATTTTCTCAAGAAACAGGTGTGAACTTGCAATGTAACATTCCCAGAGAAAACAGAGCAGGAGGAGGAAGAGGAGGAAATGGCAACTTTTCAGGTAAATGTCTTGTCCTGGGTCTGGGGCTGTGTCTGCTTTTCCTCCTGAAATGCCTGGACTGAGAATCTGCAAACCTTCACTTCTCTGCTTCTAATATTTTTGCACAGGGCATTTGTTATCAACTTATTTTTTCCTTTTTTTATTTTTATATTTTTCTTATAATAGTGAAGACTGGCTCTTTAGACTACATCTCCGTTAGTCCTAGAGTCTTTTCTGCATTGTCTGTATCCCAGTTTTCTATGGAGTATGACGAATTCTCAACATGAATTAATGACTCTCAACTGGTGAAAACATTCCCCTTGTGTGAGATCAACCCAGGGAGGCATAGGTTCTGAGAATCCTATTGGGATGTGCTTCAGTCTTGGGATCTTAGAGAAGTAGGGGAAAATTAGTGATGAATTTACATGTAGGTGCAACTTCACACATTTAGGAAGGATTAAGAAAATGTCCTTATAAATAGAATTACCTCAGCAATCCAGAATTCTACAGAAACTTTGTGGAAAAGATGGAGAAGAAAAATGTGAGACACTCTTCTCTATATTGGCAGGAAGGACTCATGCTTAACTGTACTTTCAATATACAGAACTTTGAAAGTTATATGTGAAGTGAAATTAGCATCAGTTCAGTTCAGTCACTCAGCTATGTCTGACTCTTTGTGACCCCATGAATCGCAGCACACCAGGCCTCCTTGTCCATCACCAACTCCCGGAGTTCACTCAGACTCACGTCTATCGAGTCCGTGATACCATCCAGCCATCTCATCCTCTGTCATCCCCTTCTCCTCCTGCCCCCAATCCCTCCCAGCATCAGGGTCTTTTCCAATGAGTCAACTCTTCGCATGAGGTGGCCAAAGTACTGGAGTCTCAGCTTTAGCATCATTCCTTCCAAAGAAATCCCAGGGCTGATCTCCCTCAGAATGGACTGGTTGGATCTCCTTGCAGTCCAAGGGACTCTCATGAGTCTTTTGCAACACCACAGTTCAAAAGCATCAATTCTTTGGTGCTCAACCTTCTTCACAGTCCAACTCTCACATCCATACAGGACTACTGGAAAAACCATAGCCTTGACTAGACGGACCTTAGTCGGCAAAGTAATGTTTCTGCTTTTGAATATGCTATCTAGGTTGGTCATAACTTTCCTTCCAAGGAGTAAACCTCTTTTAATTTCATGGCTGCAGTCACCATCTGCAGTGATTTTGGAGCCCAAAAAAACAAAGTCTGAGCAGAGTTGATTTCCGTTGTGCTTGTTTTAGGTTTACAGGAACTTGATTCAGTTATACATAGACGTACATCTATTCTTCTTGAGGTCTTTGCCCATATAGGTTCTTCAGAGTGCTCAGTAGACTTCCCTGTGCTATTCAGTAGGTCCTTTTAGATTATCTAGCTGATAATAAGTAGTGTGTATATGTTAATCCCAAACTCTTAATGTCTCCCTTCCCCTACCCTTTTTTTTTTTAAACAATCATTAATTGGTTTTCTAATCTGTTTTCTTTGGTGCTCAACCTTCTTCACAGTCCAACTCTCACATCCATACAGGACTACTGGAAAAACCATAGCCTTGACTAGACGGACCTTAGTCGGCAAAGTAATGTTTCTGCTTTTGAATATGCTATCTAGGTTGGTCATAACTTTCCTTCCAAGGAGTAAACCTCTTTTAATTTCATGGCTGCAGTCACCATCTGCAGTGATTTTGGAGCCCAAAAAAACAAAGTCTGAGCAGAGTTGATTTCCTTGTGCTTGTTTTAGGTTTACAGGAACTTGATTCAGTTATACATAGACGTACATCTATTCTTCTTGAGGTCTTTGCCCATATAGGTTCTTCAGAGTGCTCAGTAGACTTCCCTGTGCTATTCAGTAGGTCCTTTTAGATTATCTAGCTGATAATAAGTAGTGTGTATATGTTAATCCCAAACTCTTAATGTCTCCCTTCCCCTACCCTTTTTTTTTTTAAACAATCATTAATTGGTTTTCTAATCTGTGAGTCTGTCTAGAAATTAATTCATTTGAATTAGTTTATGGTCCCACTGATAAGTGAAATATTTCTCTTTCCCACTCTGACTGACTTCACTGCGTAGGCCATCCATGCTGCTGACTATGGCATTTTTTTAGGTTCGTTTTGCTGGCTGTGTGTATTCCATTGTCTGGGTGGACCTTCATTTCTCAATGGACAGTTTGGTTGATGCTCTGTCTTGGATATTGTCAATAGCCCTGCCCTGAAAAAGGAGGTGTATATATCATTTTAAATGAGACTTTCTCAGAATTTAAGGCAAGGAGTTAAAAATCATGTGGAAACTCTATATTTAGTGTTTTAAGGAATGTCTATACTGTTTTCCTTTGTGGCTGTCCCCACCCATTTCCATCCCTGCCCACAGTGTTGAAGGATTCCCTATTCCCCATGCCCTTGGTAGCATTTAATCTTTGAGGCTCTTTTGGAAGATGGCCATTCTGTGGGGTGTCAGATAATACCTAGTTGTAGTTTTGATTTCATTTCTCTAATAATTATTGATGCTGAGCATCTTTTAATGTGCTTAATGGCTTTTTGTATGCCTTCTTTGGAGCTGTGTGTATTTAGATCTTTGGCCTGTTTTTCTATCGGTTCTTTTGTTGTTTTTTTTTGTTTTTTGAGCTGCATGAGCAGTTTACATGTTTTGGAGATGAAGTCCATGTAGGTCTTTGTTACATTTTTTTTCCCATTCTGAGGGTTGAGTTTTTCTTTCCTTTAGGGTTTCCTAAAGGTCAGCGAGGTCCTTTCTTTGACTTTTGTTTCATTTTTCATTACTCTAAGTGGTAGATCCAAAAAGAACTTGCTGTGATTTATAGCAAAGCATATATTTTCCTCAGGAGATTTAGAGTAATCATCCCGCCATTTAGATATTTAATTGATTTCAGGTTCCTTTTTTTGTGTGGGGTTAGGGAGTTGTCATAATTTCATTCTCTTTTCCTTTGTTTAAGGAACATCCACCTCATACTGCATGGTGGCTGTTCCCAATTTACATTGCCAGCATCAGTGTAGAAGGGTTCTTTTCTCCACAGCCTCTCCAAACTTTACTGTTTGTAGACTTTTTAACAAAGGCCATTCTGATCAGTGAGAAGTGCTACCTCATTGTAATCTTGATTTGCATTTTTCTAAGATTTCAGGAGGTTGAAACTTTTTCACTATCATTTTTTTAAGAAATGTAAACTGACCTCTCAAGAGTAGCCTCTTGGTGTTCTGCCCTGTTTTGATTCTTTTTCCAGGCCCTACCTGAGGATATTTGTTGAGGACAGATTTTTTTCCTTCTTTACCCCTAGCCTGGTGAGTATTGACTCCCCAGAAACAGGTGTTTTTCAGTAACCAAACGTGGCCACAAGTTAGCAGCATTTTTTCACGCTTTGCTGTTTTGCCTGTCTGTTTTGGCTAATTTAGTTTTTATTTTCTATTGAAGTAGGGTTGATTTCCGTTGTTGTGTTTGTTTTAGGTTCACAGGAACTTGATTCAGTTGTACATAGGCCTATATCTTTTCCTTTTCAGGGTTTGTCCCATGTAGGATCTTCCATTTTGTTCAGTAGACTTCCCTGTACTATTTAGTAGGTCCCTTTGGATTATCTAGCTGATAAGTCATAAGTATGTGCTAATCTCAACCTCTTCATGTCTCCCTCCCCCTACCTTCTTTTAAATAATCACAACTTGGTTTTCTAAGTCTGTGAGTCTGTTTCTATTTATGAATTCATTCGTTTCTATAAATGTATAGATTCCACCTGTAAGTAATATGGTAGTTCTGTTCCCCTTTTTGACGACTTGACTTAGTATGATAACCCTTGGTCTATCCATGGTGTTGACAGAGATACTTTTTCTCTCTTTTTGATGCCTGAGTGTATTCCAATGTGTAGGTGGACCAGTGACTCATTTCTCTATTGATGGGCATTTTAGTTGATGCTCTGTCTTAAATATTGTCAATAGTGCTGCCCTGAAAATAAGGAAGTAAGTATTATTTTAAATTATGATTTTCTCCGGATCTAAGGCAAGAGGTACCGAGCTTGCTGATACAGGTGGTAACTCTATATTTAGCGATTTAAGGAATGTCTATACTGTTTTCCTTGGTGGCTACACCCACCTATTTACAGCCCCGCCCACAGTGCTGCGATTGATGGGGTCGCAAAGAGTCGGACACGACTGAGCGACTGAACTGAACTGAACCACAGTGTAGGGGGATTCCCTGTTTCCCTCACCCTCAACAGCACTTAATCTTTGTAGATCTTTTCAAAGATGGCCATTCTGAGGGATGTGAGCTGATAACTTGTTCTGGGGAAATTCCTGCCCTAAACCCTCCCCTCCTGAGAGGTCTCAGCTGTGCTGAGTGTGACAGCTGAAGCTCAGGGCTCCTGAGTGTGGGCCTTGGGGAAGAAGCATCAGAACAAACAGGGAACTTGTTGAAGACTCATTTCATGGCTCCACCTCAGACCTGCAGATTCATAACCTCGTAGAGTGGGACTCTGACTTCATGGGATTGTATATACTGAAATGGTTTAGAAACAATCTTTGAAGTGAAGTGAAAGTTGCTCAGTTGTGTTCAACTCTTTGTGACCCCAGGGACTATACAGTCCATGGAATTCTCTAGGCCAGAATTCTGGAGTGGGCAGCCATTCCCTTCTCCAGGGAATTTTCCCAAGCCAGGGATCGAACCCAGGTCTCCCGCATTGCAGGCAGATTCTTTACCAGCTGAGCCATCAGGGAAGCCGAAACAATCTTTAGCCAAGTGGTTTCCATCTGTTTCTCATCAGGATCATGTGACCAGTGTCAGGCAATGACCTCCCCGGGCCCACCCTGCAGAGTTTTGTGTTGGTCCTGTGGAAGCATCAGTGTGGTGTGTAGGAAGTGCTCCAGGGGATTCTAAGGGGAGGCCCGGATTAAGGACGTGGCTCCTGGTCCATTTTTGAGAGCTGAGGCCCAGCTTCAGTCCGCAGAGAGGCAACAAGTTCTGCTCTGCATGGGCTTTGAAGGGGCAAGTCAGTGCAGCCCACACACCCCGTGTTAGCAGAATTTGGGGGGATTTATATGAAGAAAGAAGTATAGACAACAACAGCAACAATTCCTAGATTAGTCTCCATGGAGGAGCTGATTGTCCTGAATCTCTCCTGAGACGAAGGACAGGAGAGGTTGGCCTTTCTCCCTTTTCAAGGTCCTTCTGCCTGTGGAGGGAGCAGGCGAAGGAACTGTGCTGACGCCACTGAAGGTGTAATCTCTCAATGCTGAGGTGATTCTTACCCATAACCTTGAGGAGAAAATGACCCAGGGCAGGAGGAAAAAGAGGAGGAAATGGCAGCTTCTCAGATAAATGTCCTGATCCAGATCCAGGTGAGAAGCTGTCTGCTTTTTCTTCCTTAAATGCTCTGGATTGAAAACATACACATTTTAAATTCTGTTTCTGATATTCTTGCCTGGTGAGGTGGTTTTCAACTATTAAATCCTGTTTTTTCTTTTATGAGTCACAATGAGGCTCTTCTCTCTCCATGAGCCTCTTCTCCTTGTCTGCCTCCAGGCTCCCTACAGGCCATGAAGCATTCCCAGTATGAATTAACAGCTTTCACTTATTCAAAACATTCCCTTTTGGAAAGATCAACAAGGGAAGACATCAATATCCAAAATTCCCCTTGGGATGGGGTGGAGTGTTGGGATCTTAGTGAATAAAAGGAAAGTGGAGTCATTTCCTTATATCTGGATACAACTTCAGTTCTTTAGAGGCTGCTGCTGCTGCTGCTGCTAAGTCACTTCAGTCGTGTCCGACCCTGTGCGACCCCACAGAAGGCAGCCCACCAAGCTCCCCCGTCCCTGGGATTCTCAGGCAAGAACACTGGAGTGGGTTGCCATTTCCTTCTCCAATGCATGAAAGTGGAAAGTGAAAGTGAAGTCGCTCAGTTGTGTCCGACTCTTAGCGACCCCATGGACTGCAGCCTACCAGGCTCCTCCATCCATGGGATTTTCCAGGCAAGAGTACTGGAGTGGGGGTGCCATTGCCTTCTCCAGTTCTTTAGAGGAAGATTAAGAAAATGTACATATAAACAGGATGATGTTGACTAGGTCCAGCTAGTCAAAGCTATAGTTTTTCCAGTAGTCATGTGATGGATGTAAGAGCTGGACTGTAAAGAAAACTATAAGCCAAAGAATTGATGTTTTTGAGCTGTGGTGTTGGAGGAAACTCTTGAGAGTCCCTTGGACTGCAAGGAGATCCAACCAGTCAATCCTAAAGGAAATCAATTCGAAGGACTGAAGCTGAAGCTCCAATGCTTTAGCCACCTGATGCTGACTCACTGGAAAAGCCCCTGATGTTGGGAAAGATTGAAGGTAGGAGGAGAAGGGGATGGGTAACAGAGGATGATTGGATGGCATCACTGACTCAATGGACATGAGTTCGAGCAAGTTCCAGGAATTGGTGATGGACAGGGAAGCCTGGCTTGCTGCAGTCCATGGGGTCGCAAAGAGTTGGATACAACTGAGTAACTAAACTGAACAGTAAACCTTAGTGGTCTAGAATTCCTTAGAGATTTCTGAAAAAAATCAGAGTATTCTCTACATGGTAAGAAAGGTTTGCTGTTTAAATGCACTATTAGAGATACAGAACAGGGAAGTTATATATGGGGTAAGAATACATAAAACTGAAATTTTTTCAAGATACATTGAGATTTCCTTATTTTTGCCGAAAATACCCGAGCAGTGACCATGTGTCTTCTTGAGTGTTTCTCTCACCTGACACTAGCTTATCCCATTACACCTGATGGTCACCAATTCGGGTGTTTTCTACTAGATTCCTACACCATCAAGTTCCATTTTTTTTCTGTCTATCTTTAATAAAATCTTGGAAAGCGTAGTAAGGGAGGTGCACAATCCAACAAAGTTAAGGTGGAAATTCTGTTTTCCTCCTAGTGTCTTTTTGCTGCTAGTTGGCTTTGAAACATGAGCACTCAATTGTGTTCAGGAGAGATACTGCATTTTGTAAGGAGAGGCTTTCATTAGTCAAGTCAGACACTTTTCCCTTATGGGTTATTACAAATATTGAAAACAGTTCCCTGTGCTATGCAGCAGATCCTTGTTGGTTATTTTTTTATATAATGGTATGGATCTAACAGAAGCAGAAGATATTAAGAAGAGGTGCCAAGAATACACAGAAGAACTGTACAAAAAAGATCTTCATGATTTGGATAATCATGATGATGTGATCACTCACCTAGAGCCAGACATCCTGGAATGTGAAGTCAAGTGGGCCTTAGAAAGCATTACTACGAACAAAGCTAGTGGAGGTGATGGAATTCCAGTTGAGTTATTCCAAATCCTGAAAGATGATGCTGTAAAAGTGCTGCACTCAATATGCCAGCAAATTTGGAAAACTCAGCAGTGGCCACAGGACTGAAAAAGGTCAGTTTTCATTCCAATCCCAAAGAAAGGCAATGCCAAAGAATGCTCAAACTACTGCACAATTGCACTCATCTCACATGCTAGTAAAGTAATGCTCAAAATTCTCCAAGCCAGGCTTCAGCAATACGTGAACCATGAACTTCCAGATGTTCAAGCTGGTTTTAGACAAGGCAGAGGAACCAGAGATCAAATTGCCAACATCCCCTGGATCATGGAAAAAGCAAGAGAGTTCCAGAAAAACATCTATTTCTGCTTGATTGACTATGCCAAAGCCTTTGACTGTGTGGATCACAATAATCTGTGGAAAATTCTGAGAGAGATGGGAGTACCAGACCACCTGACCTGCCTCTTGAGAAACCTGTATGCAGGTCAGGAAGCAACAGTTAGAACTGGACATGGAACAACAGACTGGTTCCAAATAGGAAAAGGAGTACGTCAAGGCTGCTTATATTGTCACCCTGCTTATTTAACTTATATGCAGAATACATCATGAGAAATGCTGGACTGGAAGAAACACAAGCTGGAATCAAGATTGGTGGGAGAAATATCAATAACCTGAGATATGCAGATGACACCACCCTTATGGCACAAAGTGAAGAGGAACTAAAGAGCCTCTTGATGAAAGTGAAAGAGGAGAGTGAAAAAGTTACCAGACCACCTGACCTGCCTCTTGAGAAACCTGTATGCAGGTCAGGAAGCAACAGTTAGAACTGGACATGGAACAACAGACTGGTTCCAAATAGGAAAAGGAGTACGTCAAGGCTGCTTATATTGTCACCCTGCTTATTTAACTTATATGCAGAATACATCATGAGAAATGCTGGACTGGAAGAAACACAAGCTGGAATCAAGATTGGTGGGAGAAATATCAATAACCTGAGATATGCAGATGACACCACCCTTATGGCACAAAGTGAAGAGGAACTAAAGAGCCTCTTGATGAAAGTGAAAGAGGAGAGTGAAAAAGCTGGCTTAAAACTCAACATTCAGAAAACGAAGATCATGGCATCCAGTCCTATCACTTCATGGGAAATGGATGGGGAAACAGTGTAAACAGTGTCAGACTTTATTTTTCTGGGCTCCAAAATCACTGCAGATGGTGACTGCAGCCATGATATTAAAAGACGCTTACTCCTTGGAAGGAAAGTTATGACCAACCTAGACAGCATATTCAAAAGCAGAGATATTACTTTGCCGACTAAGGTCCATCTAGTCAAAGCTATGGTTTTTCCAGTAGTCATGTATGGATGTGAGAGTTGGACTGTAAAGAAGGCTGAGCGCCGAAGAATTGATGCTTTTGAACTGTGGTGTTGGAAAAGACTCTTGAAAGTCCCTTGGACTGCAAGGAGATCCAACCAGTCCATTCTGAAGGAGATCGACCCTGGGATTTCTTTGGAAGGAATGATGCTGAAGCTGAAGCTCCAGTACTTTGGCCACCTCATGCGAAGAGTTGACTCACTGGAAAGGACTCTGATGCTGGGAGGGATTGAGGGCAGGAGGAGAAGGGGACGACCGAGGATGAGATGGCTGGATGGCATCACTGACTCCATGGGCGTGGGTCTGGGTGAACTCCGGGAGTTGGTGATGGACAGGGAGGCCTGGCATGCTGCGATTCATGGGGTCGCAAGGAGTCGGACACGACTGAGCGACTGAACTGAACTAAGAGTATATATGTTAAACCCAAAGTCCTAATTATGTTCATTTTTCTAATGAGCAGGTCCCCTTTGGAGTAAAGGAAGAATCCTGGTGCTAGGTGTGAATGAATGAAGCAGATGACACAGGTGGGAGGTCCAAAGACCACAGAGGAAGCCAGACTTGTTCAGATGGTTTGGGGAGGGCTGCCTCACTAGAATGAGAAGCCTGGGTTTATGTCCGCCAAAGAGGGACACAACCTGCCCCGTTCTTCTGCTCTTACATCTCCGTGTGTTCTTCTTCAGCTCCAGTGGGTTTTCCCTCACTTTCACTGAGAGCCAAAACCTTCCTCCTGGTCTGTGTGGACCTGCATACTCTCGCTGCTTTGGGGGACCTAGGAAAAGCTGCTAACAGTTCTGACAAACTCTTGCCTTAAAGCCTTTCCAAATTTCCATCTCTGCCTCAAGTCAGAAAAGTGTGAGGAGAGTTGTGGAGATCCTGGGATTAGTTGACAAAATTTCAGAAATACTGGGAACAGATATATGCTTCCTGCTTTCTAATTCCAATGGAAACTTCAAACATGGCTCTCCGAAGTTCAGATTCAGTCTCTGAAATCATAAAATGTAATCCCCAATTTCTACCTCCCAATTTTTTCTTCTATGAACAAATTTTAGACATTTTAAGTGCATTTACCCCAACTCATCAATGTTAAAACCATTTAATACATATATTAACTTACAGAAAAAAATTTTTTTTACTGTTCTTTTCTTTTGTATTAGAGTATAGCTGATTAACAATGTTGTGAGTTTCAGGTGGGCAGCAGAGCGACTCAGCCGTCCATACACATATATCCATTCTCCCCCAGATTCCCCTCCCATCCAGGCTGCCACATGACATTGAACAAATACAGTAGGACCTTGTTTGGTATCCATTGTAAATAGGGCAGTGTGTACATGCCGATCTCTTATGGAGGATTGATATTAGTTTTTCTTGAAATATTGCTGGAATTTTCCAGTGAATTCATCTACTCCAGGGATTTTTTAAATTACTTTTTAGTCTTATTAATAGCTGTAGATATGTTGTAATTTTTTAATTCACTCATGCAAACATCTAAGGGGTTCTATGTTTCTATAAACTGAAACTTTCTTTGAGGTATTCAACTTTTTGGTGTTCATAGAAGCCTGATAGAAATACTTCTTGTTCCATGTAACATGTATAATGCCATTAGTTTTACTTCTGATCTTCCTTGCATCTCATCTCTTATTAATCTAGCTAAGAGTTTGTCAATATTGCATGCAATTGTAAAGCATATTCACTCAAAGTACTAAGTGGGATCTCGGTTATTTGTTATCTTTCAGCGATATTGTCTCAATACATCCAGGATTCGTTCCCAAAGAAGCTGTGCATAAGAAATTCATGTGTGATGTGCTGGGAAGTTCTGAGATCTCTCAGCTTGGAAATTCGTACTTAATGAAAGACTGGGAAAGTTAAGGGGGGCTGTGATGTGCAAAAAGGATATTATTTTAGATGTAACCACATTGGGACAGTTATTCATGATGAAAATATGATTGCCAAAAGAAATGAGGATGTGTGTCAAACTAGTAAAAATTCTATTTGAAGTCAGTAAGTCTGGCAGAAAAATATGTTTTTTTTAAGCAAGAACCCACATGACTTAAAAAAAACCACACATATTCTCTGATGTGAAATTTGAAAAACATGGAAAGTCATCTAGTTTATGCTACAAATAATCACTCAAGCAAATACGAACATGGGTTTGAGTTCAACAGTCAGTCATACATGTCTGAAAGTCAGGGATTTGAAAGTGAAGGAGGAAAATCTCACTATGATCAATTTGAGAGATCCTTTCACGAGGGCTCATTACTTTTCCACCAACAAACATTTTCTCCTTATTCCAATATCTGTTATGTCAGTAATAATGAGACAACCTTTATCCAGCCACCGTCATTCAATGGGTATCATAGTACAGATAATGCGGAACAACCTTCTATATGTAATCCAACCAGTGAAGCCTTAAGCGAGAGCTCCATCTTCAGTTATTACAACAGTATTTATGATGGAGCCAGAATCTACCCATGCCTTGAACCTGGGAATCTCTTTGACCAAGATGGTCTCATGAATCATCAGAGAACTCAATGTTCAGAGAACCATGATGAAAGGGATGAACATAAAAATGTCTTTTATCAAAGCTCAAATCTTATTACAGATAGGAACGTCCATATTGAAGAAAATAACTACAGATTTAGTCAACGTGGTCAAGTTTCTAACCAGTCATCACAACTTACTCAATATCTGAGTATTCATACTAAGGAGGAACACTGCAAGTGGAATAAATGTGGGAAAGTCTTTCCTCAATTATCAAATCTAAACAGACACAGGAAAACCCACACTGGAGGGAAACCTAACCAAAGCACAGAATGTGGCAAAACCTTTAGCAAGCCCTCCAATCCTACTCGATATCTCACAGTTCATACTGCAGAGAAGACTTGCAAATGTACAGAATATGGCAAAGTCTTTACTCACAGTTCGAACCTTAATCGACATAGGCGAATCCATACTGGGGAAAAACCATATAAATGTCTGAATATGGGAAAGCCTTTAACCAAAGTACGACACTTATTCAACATCAGCGAATCCATACTGGAGAGAAACCATACAAGTGTAAAGGGTGTGGCAAAACTTTTATCAGTTGTTCAAGACTTACTCAGCATCAGAGAAGTCATACTGGGGAGAAACTATACAACTGTACAGAATGTGGCAAACCCTTCACCAGGCATTCACATGTTACTCAACATCAGCGAATTCATACAGGAGAGAAGCCTCATAAATGTGCAGAATGTGGCAACGCCTTTAATCAAACTTCAAACCTTAATAAACATAGGTGAATTCATACTGGGGAGAAACCATACACATATGAATAATATGACAAAGCTTTTAATTGCTACTCAAATCTTACTCATCATAAAATAATTCATAGCACAGAATAGTCTTACAGATATAAATAATGTGACAAAGCCTTGAAGTGAGCCGTCACCTCACTCAGCATCAGAGAGCGTGTGCTGGAGAGAGACCCTACAAATGTAATAAGTGATGAAAGAGGTTTGTCCTAAGCATACACATCAGGAAACACCAGAGAGTTCATACTGGGAAGGACGTTTAATGCTGTAAGAAATGTACGAAATGAATTTAAAAACTCAGGGCTAAATAAATACGGAGAATTCATAATAGATAGTATTCAGTCATTAAGCCTTTTCTGGTATTATTTAAAATCAGGATATTATAGAAAATAATCCAAAGTTAAAACACTTAGAAAAATTATTTCTTACTGTGGATCATAGGATCAAGGTGAGAAATGTTTGACAGTAAAATTATCATTGTATCCTTATTTATATTGACATTATGTGCAAGTGAAATTTAATATAATTTCAAAATACTACATGCCAAAACTTTGTTTCTAGTGTATATGTGAGCTAATTTTCTTTTTTTAACTAATATTCTTGATCTTTCCTGCCTCAAAGTTAAGTGAAGTCCTTCTCTGTTAGGTAGAAGTAGTTTTATCTACCTTTCTATGGAATATTAAGGACCTTGAAATGTGATATGTACAATGAAGTCTAAATGGAGGTGATGATTGTCATTGTTTAAAATATCCCTCTATGTCACCATTAGGTAAGTGTTCAGAAAATAATTCTTTGTATTAAAGTAAGACAGAGGGTCATTCTAAATTTTAAATAGTGGTGCCAATGGTTCTTTATGGATATAAAGATGGCAGTTCACTGAAATCCCCATGTATTTTTATAACAGCAATAACTAGAAGTCATAAATTTTACTTGACATGATAGCAATCAGGAAATCTTATACCTAAGAAAAGTATATATAATGTTTCCCTGAAGGGTTATTTAATTAATCTACATCTTTGTTTACTAAGTAATTGCTCTCTGTAAACCACAAATATCTTATTTCTCTGGTCAGTATATCAGAAGAACAAGAATGTTTCCGAATACTTGTAATCTGTATTTTGATCAAAGATTATAAACTTTGAAAAGTTTTATTTAGCTTATGTGTGAACTTCCTATATGTTAGTTAATAAAAAGGAATGGCTTTTAATATATTAAACTTCATGTATAATTGATGAAGTGTTCTCATCGGTATAGGCTTCTCAGGTGGTTCAATGGTAAAGTATCTGCCTGCCAATGCAGGGGTCACAGAAGGTGTGGGTTCCATCCTTGGGTCAGAAAGATCCCCTGGAGAAGGAAATGGCAGCCAGCTCCTGTATTTTTGCCTGGAGAATCTCATGGACAGAGGAGCATTATGGGCTACAGTCCATGGTTGCAGAGTCAGACACGACTAAGCACATACACATGTATTCCACCACCAACGTAAAGATTAATACCAACATTATCATCTCTCAGGTTTTTTTAAGTTGTCATTAACTGATGGTGAATTTCCAGCCCGGCATTTTGCATGATGTACTCTGCATATAAGTTAAATAAGCAGGGTGACAATATACAGCCTTGACGTACTCCTTTTCCTATTTGGAACCAGTCTGTTGTTCCATGTCCAGTTTTAACTGCTGCTTCTTGACCTGTATACAGATTTCTCAGGAGGTAGATTTCTAAGATGATCTGGTAATTCATCTCTTTAAAAACTTTCCACAGTTTGTTGTGATCCACACAGTCAAAGGCTTTGGCGTAATCAATAAAGCAGAAGTAGATGTTTTTCTGGAACTCTTTTGCTTTTTTGATGATCCAGCAGATTTGGGCAATTTGATCTCTGGTTCTTCTACCTTTACTAAATTCAGCTTGAAAATCTGGAAGTACATGGTTCACGTACTATTGAAGCCTGGTTTGGAAAATTCTAAGCATTACTTTGCTAGCGTGTGAGATGAGTGTAATTGTGTGGTAGTTTGAACATCCTTTGGCATTGCCTTTCTTTGGGATTGGAATGAAAACTGACTTTCTCCAGTCCTGTGGCCATTGCTGAGTTTTCCAAATTTGCTGGCATAATGAGTACATCACTTTAACAGCATCATCTTTTAGGATTTGAAACAGCTCAACTGGAATTCTATCACCTCCACTAGCTTTGTTCGTAGTGATGCTTCCAAAGCATCTGGATGAAACACAAGCTGGAATCAGGATTGCTGGGAGAAATCAATAACCTCAGATATGCAGATGACACCACCCTTATGGCAGAAAGTGAAGAAGAACTAGAGTCTCTTGATGAAAGTGAAGAGGAGAATGAAAAAGTTGGCTTAAAACTCAGTATTCAGAAAACTAAGATCATGACATCTGGTCCCATTCAGTCAGTTCAGTTCAGTCGTTCAGTCGTGTCCGACTCTTTGCGACCCCATGAATCGCAGCACGCCAGGCCTCCCTGTCCATCACCAACTCCCGGAGTTCACTCAGACTCATGTCCATCGAGTCACTGATGCCAGTCCCATTACTTCATGGCAAATAGATGGGGAAACAATGGAAACAGTGAGAGACTTTATTTTGGGGGACTCCAAAATCACTGCAGATGGTGACTGTAGCCATGAAATTAAAAGACGCTTGGTCCTTGGAAGAAAAGCTATGACCAACCTAGACAGCATATTAAAAAGCAGAGACATTACTTTTCCAAAGAAGGTCTGTCTAGTCAGTTTTTTTCAGTAGTCATTATGAATGTGAGAGTTGGACTATAGCGAAAGCTAAGTGCCGAAGAAGAGAGTCCCTTGGACTGCAAGAAGATCCAACCAGTCCATCCTAAGAGAAATCAGTCCTGAATATTCATTGGAAGGACTGATGCTGAAGCTGAAACTCCAATACTTTGGCCACCTGATGCGAAGAACTAACTTATTTGAAAAGACCCTGGTACTAGGAAAGACTGAAGGCAGGAGCAGAAGCAGAAGACAGAGGATGCGATGGTTGGATGGCATCACTGACTCAATGGACATGAGTCTGAGTAAGCTCCAGGAGTTGGTGATGGACAGGGAAGCCTGGTGTGCTGCAGTCCATGGGGTAACAAAGAGTCAGACATGACTGAACAACTGAACTGAACTGATTGACAGATGGTGAATATAAAGTATCTGTAATAACACAGTAGGATGATATCTCGTGGGGCTTCCCAGATAGTGTTAGTGATAAAGAATCTGCCTGCCAATGCAGGAGACATAAGAGATGCTGGTTTGATCCCTGAGTACAGAAGATCCCCTGGAGGAGGGAAGGGCAATCCACTGCAGTATTGTTCTGTGGAGAATCCCATGGACAGAGGAGCCGGGACGGCTGCACTCCATGGGGTTGCAAAGAGTCACACACAACTGAAACAACTTAGCATGCACACAGAATGACATCTCATAGTAATTCCCTTTTTCTACTGGCCATAAACCTCAAATAACTTGAGGTCATATTTTTCATAAATGGTACCGTATGTCATTTCCTCATTTTTAACTACTGGGACATTATTATGATTACAGTATGGATTGCATAGGAATATTGATGAGAGTTACCTTCACTGCTCCATGATATTGCTGCCTTGGCATCATTTGTGTAGACTGGAAGCCCACGGGTGCCTTGCTTTGACACCAGTTATTCTCATAAGCACACGCACTAGATAACAGTCTGCAAATTCATAAGCAAATGTAAATTCCTCATAGGTCTTCCCCAGCAGCCCTGGTAACCAGCAGTCTTCCTAAATCCCAGCCCTTCTATTTTTAATTATTCATTTATTTATTGCTGGCTGCACTGGGTCTTTGTTGCTTTTTCGGGCTTTTCTCTAGTTGTGGCGCACAGGCTGAGCTGCTCTGCAGGCTCGTGGGATCCTCCCAGGCCGGGGATGGAACCCGTGTCCCCTGCACTGGCAGGAGGATTCTTAGCCACAAGGAAAGTCACTACTTCTCGGTGAGAATACTTCGTGTTCTACAGGGAGCCTTGATGAAGACAGACACCTGAGAAAAGATTCTGGAATGTGAGGGAGAAACATTCTAAAGCTCTGATCTTGACCATCATCAGAATTAAAGGGGAAAAAATTCAGCAGTTAAAAACCACGTTAATAGGCAACATCAGAAATAGAGAATGAAAGGTTTGTAAACTGTTAATCCAGGGCATTTCAGGAGGAAAAGCAGACATAGCCTCTGACCCAGAACAGGACATTTACCTGAGAAGCTGCCATTTCCTCCTCTTTTCCTCCTGCCCTGGGTCGTTTTCTCCTCAAGGTCATGGGGAAGGATCACCTCAGCATCGTGAGACAACGCCTTCCAAGGCGTCAGCATAGCGTCTTCGCCTGCTCGCAACACGCCCACAGGCAGAAGGAGCTTGAAAAGCTGAGAGAGAGGTCGTCTCGGGAGAGACTCAGGACGATCAGCTCCTCCCAGAGACGCACGTCCAGTTCTCCTTTGCTGTCCACACGTGTTCTCTCCCCGGATTCTGCCAACACGGGACAGGCGAGCGGCGCTGACGTCCCCCTCCCGACCCCAGAACGGCCGACCCCGCCGCCCTCCCGGCCTGAAGCTGGCTCTGAGCTCTCACAGACCGCCCGAAGCCCCGTGTTCAGCCTCGGCCTCGCCTGGAGCAGGAAGACAAGCCGCGCTGATGCTCCTCCAGGGCCAGGGGCCGGAGTTTGCGAAAAGGATCTTCCTGGAACCCCAGACCAGAACCGCTTGCCTAAAGATTTTCTCTGCAGCTTTAAAGTGGATACAAACCCTCCCCAGTCTAAGAAGATATGATTAGCCAGTTTGAGGGGAACCCGTGAAATGACACGTTGAACAAGCCCCCTGTGGGTGCTGACGCTGCTCCTGTAACACCTGTCTTCCGTGGCACTGTGCTGGAGCCATCCCACACAGCACACCTGCGAGGCCCGAGCCGGTGAGGGCGCGGGGCTGGAACCTCTGAAAACACCGCTCCGGCGCCTGATGCCGCGGGGAGGGGCTCCTCCTGGGGGCGGCCCTCCGTGGCCTGCAGCTGCGCTTGGGGAAGGGGAGGCCAGAGGCGGGTGGTGCAGAGTCACGTGATACCCTTGCGGGGCAGGGGGGAGGTGTGAGGCTCTGCTCTCCCAGATCTTCCCAAAGTTACCCTGAGTCCTTGGGTCCTGTCTCCCCCTCCCCTTCCTGGGGCCACGTGCTTCCGAGCTCAGTAGCTCAGTCGTGTCTCACTCTTTTGCGACCCCGTGGACTATAGCCCTTCAGGCTCCTCTGCCCTTTCGATTTCCCAGGCACGAATACTGGCGTGGGTTGTCATTCCTTTCTTTAGGGGCTCTTCCTGACCCAGGGATCGAACCCACGTCTCCTGGGTCTTCTACATTGGCAGACGGATTCTTTACCACTGAGCCAACTGGGAAGACCCCCTAGGGCCACAGGCATTCCGAAAATGATTTGCGTTTTGACCACCTATCCGTACCTCCATCTTCAGAGACCGGGAGGCATGATTTTATGAAGGTGTTTACATCACAGCTTTCTTTGAAAATAAACCCTAAGCAGGCATGGAGGATGGATTAAAATGCATGTTGGGAAGGGACCAAAGCCTCTGGACATGAACCATAAATGTGTATTTGAAATTGAAAGTGAAAAAAAAAAAAAAAGAAATTGAAAGTGAAGTCCCTCAGTCGTGTCCAACTCTTTGTGACCCCATGGACTGTGGCCTGCCAGGCTCCTCTGCCCATGGAATTTTCCAGGCAAGAACACTGGAATGGGTATCATTTCTTGGTACAGGGGATCTTCCTAACCTACCGATGGAACCTACCTGTCTTGCACTCCTGCACTGCTGCTGCTGCTGCTAAGTTGCTTTAGTCGTGTCCAACTCTGTGCGACCCCATAGATGGCAGCCCACCAGGCTCCCCCATCCCTGGGATTCTATAGGCAGGAATACTGGAGTGGGTTGCCATTTCCTTCTCCAATGCATGAAAGTGAAAATTCAAAGTGAAGTCGCTCAGTCGTGTCTGAGTCTTAGCGACCCCATGGAATGCAGCCTACCAGGCTCCCGCATCCATGGGATTTTCCAGGCAAGAGTCCTGGATTGGGGTGCCATTGCCTTCTCCACTCCTGCACTGGCGGGCGGTTTTTTTTTTTTTTTTTTATGACTGGTGCCACTTAGGAAGTGTTTGCACACTATGAGTCTGGGCTAATGTATAGCAATGTGTGTCCATCGTGACAGTTTTACAAAGATTATGTCATGGTTCTGGAAGTACTCTAGACTCAGGATATTTATAGCCTGAACTTTGCAACCCCTGGGAAAAAGTGACTATAATATCAAAAAACTTAATATCAAACAAACAGCACAATCAAAAAATGGGCAGAAGACCGAATTTCTCCAGACATTTAGGTGGCCACCAGGTACATCAAAGATGCTCAACATCACTAATTATTAGATAAATGCAAATCAAGACTACTATAATATCACATCCCACATCAGTCAGAATGACCATTATCAAAGGGCCTGCAAATAGTATCAGAAATGCTGGGTGGTGGAGGTTTAGTCACTAAGTTGTGTCCTACCCTGGTGACCCCATGGACTGTAGCCCACCAGCCTCCTCTGTCCATGGGATTCTCCAGGCAACAATACTGGAGTGTGTTGCCATTTCCTCCTCCAGGGGATCTTCCTGACCCAGGGATCGAACCTGGGTCTCCTGCATTGCAGACAGATTCTTTATCGACTAAGCTATGAAAAAAGCCTAGGGAGGGTGTGGATAAAAGGGAACCATCCTACAGTGTTCATGGCAATGTAAACTGCTACAATCACTAAAAACAGCAGGATGGACATTCCTTAAAAAACTACACTTAAAACAGTATCAGTTCAGTTCAGTTTCTCAGTCATGTCCTACTCTTTGCGACCCCATGAACCGCAGCATGCCAGGCCACCCTGTCCATCACCAACTTCTGGAGTCCACACAAACTTATGTCCATTGAGTCAGTGATGCCGTCCAGCCATCTCCTCCTCTGTTGTTCCCTTCTCTTCCTGCCCTCAATCTTTCCCACCATCAGGGTCTTTTCAAATGAGTCAGCTCTTCACATCAGGTGGCCAAAGTACTGGAGTTTCAGCTTCAACATCAGTCCTACCAATGAACACCCAGGACTGACGTCCTTTAGGATGGAATGGTTGGATCTCTTTAAGCAGGGACTCTCAAGAATCTTCTCCAACACCACAGTTCAAAAGCATCAATTCTTCAGCACTCAGCTTTCTTTATAGTCCAACTCTCACATCCATACATGACTACTGGAAAAACCATAGCCTTGACTAGATGGACCTTTGTTGAGGAGGTAATGTCTCTGCTTCTTAATATGCTGTCTAGGTTGCTCATAACTTTCCTTCCAAGAAGTAAGCATCTTTTAATTTCATGGCTGCAATCACCATCCACAGTGATTTGGATCTCATAAAAATAAAGTCAGCCACTGTTTCCAGTTTCTCCATCTATTTGCCATGAAATGATGGGACCAGATGCTGTGATCTTAGTTTTCTGAATGTTGAGCTTTAAGCCAACTTTTGCACTCTCCTCTTCACTTTCATCAGGAGGCTTCTTAGTTCCTCTTCACTTTTCTGCCATAAGGGTGGTGTCATCTGCATATCTGAGGTTATTGATATTTCTCCCAGCAATCTTGATTCCAGCTTGTGCTTCTTCCAGCCCAGCATTTCTCATGATGTACTCTGCATAGATGTTAAATAAGCAGGGTGACAATGTACAGCCTTGACGTACTCCTTTTCCTATTTGGAACCAGTCTGGTGTTCCAGGTCCAGTTCTAACTGTTGCTTCCTGACCTGCATACAGATTTCTCAAGAGGCAGGTCCAATGGTCTGGTATTCCATCTCTTTCAGAATTTTCCACAGTTTATTGTGATCCACACAGTCAAAGGCTTTGGCATAGTCAATAAAGCAGAAACAGATGTTTTTCTGGAACTCTCTTGCTTTTTCCATGATCCAGCGGATGTTGGCAATTTGATCTCTGTTTCCTCTGCCTTTTCTAAATCCAGCTTGAACATCTGAAAGTTCACAGTTCACGTACTGCTGAAGCCTGGCTTAGAGAATTTTAAGAAATTACTTTACTAGTGTGTGAGATGAGTGCAATTGTGCGGTACTTTGAGCATTCTTTGGCATTGCTTTCCTTTGGGATTGGAATGAAAACTGACCTTTTTCAGTCCTGTGGCCACTGCTGAATTTTCCAAATTAGCTGGCATATTGAGTGCAGCACTTTCACAGCATCATCTTTCAGGATTTGAAATAGCTCAACTGGAATTCCATCACCTCCACTAGCTTTGTTCGTAGTGATGCTTCCTAAGGCCCACTTGCTTCACATTCCAGGATGTCTGGCTCTAGGTGAGCATTCACACCATCGTGATTATCTGGGTCATGCCACCTCTTCTTAATATCTTCTGCTTCTGTTAGGTCCATACCATTTCTGTCCTTTTTTTCCAGCCCATCTTTGCGTGAAATATTCCCTTGGTAGCTCTAATTTTCTTGAAGAGATCTCTAGTCTTTCCCATTCTATTGTTTTCCTCTATTTCTTTGCATTGATCTCTGAGGAAGGCTTTTTTATCTCTCCCTGCTCCTTGGAACTGTGCATTCAAGTAGGTATATCTTTCTTTTTCTCCTTTGCTTTTAGCTTCCCTTCTATTCATAGCTATTTGTAAAGCCTCCTCAGATAGCTATTTTGCTTTTTTGCCTTTTTTTTTTCTTGTGGATGGTCTTGATTCCTGTCTCCTGTACAATGTCACGAACCTCATTCCATAGTTTATCAGGCACTCTATCAGATCTAGTCCCTTAAATCTATTTCTCACTTCCACTGTATAGTTATAAGGGATTTGATTTAGGTCATACCTGAATGGTCAGCGGTTTTCTCTACTTTCTTCAATTTAAGTCTGAATTTGGCAATAAGGAGTTCATGATCTGAGCTATAGTCAGCTCCCAGTCTTGTTTTTGTTGACTGTATAGAGCTTCTCCATCTTTGGCTGTGAAGAATATAATCAATCTGATTGCGGTGTTGACCATCTGGTGATGTCCATGTGTAGAGTCTTCTCTTGTGTAGTTGGAAGAGGGTGTTTGCAATGACCAGTGTGTTCTCTTGGCAGAACTCAGTTAGCCTTTGCCCTGCTTCATTCTGTACTCCAAGGCCAAATTTGCCTGTTACTCCACGTGTTTCTTGACTTCCTACTTTTGCATTCCAGTCCCCTATAATGAAAAGGACATCTTTTGGGGGTGTTAGTTCTAGAAGGTCTTGTAGGTCTTCATAGAACTATTCAACTTCAGCTTCTTCAGCATTACTGGTTGGGGCATAGACTTGGATAATTGTGATATTGAATGGTTTGCCTTGGAAATGAACAGAGATCATTCTGTAATTTTTGAGATCGCATCCAAGTACTGCATTTTGAACTCTTTTGTTGACTATGATGGCTATTCCATTTCTCTAAGGGATTCTGGCCCACAGTACTGGATATAATGGTCATCTGAGTTAAATTCAGCCATTCTAGTTCATCTTAGTTTGCTGATTCCTAGAATGTCGGTGTTCACTTTTGCCATTTCCTATTTGACCACTTCCAATTTGCCTTGATTCTGGACCTAAGATTCCAGGTTCCTATGCAATATTGCTCTTTATAGGATCGGACCTTGCTTCTATCACCAATCCCATACACAGCTGGGTGTTGTTTTTGCTTTGGCTGCATCCCTTCATTGTTTCTGGAGTTATTTCTCCACTGATCTCCTGTAGTATATTGGGCACCTACCGACCTGGTGAGTTCCTCTTTCGTTATCCTATCTTTTTGCCTTTTCATACTGTTCATGGGGTTCTCAAGGCAAGAATACTCAAGTGGTTTGCCATTCCCTTCTCCAGTGGCCCACATTCTGTCAGACCTCCCACCATGACCCGGCCATCGTGGGTGGCCCCACGGGCATGGCTTGGTTTCATTGAGTTAGACAAGGCTGTGGTCCATGTGCTCGGAATGGCTGGTTACCTGTGATTGCGGTTTCAGTCTGGTGTTCAGTTTTATGTCACCATAAAACAGTATGGTGTTTCCTTTAAAACACAGATTCCTGAAGTTTGGGGGAAATGAACTCAATGGAAAATAGGTAAAATATATCTAATTTTAAAATCTGTCTTTTCTTAGTTCTTAGTAAATCAAAAAGTTTGAAAGTATCAATTTCTATCTAATGCTTCTTAATTCTTCAAAAAAAACAGCATACAAATATAGACACACTCTTCATTCTTAGTTTTCTCACTGCTAATGTATACCTTCATATGTTTATATAGTGCATTCAATGTATGTCAAAGCCATGGAAAGAAGCTTCTTTAAGCATAGACAAGAAACACGTGCTAAAAAATACATAGTGTAGAATTTTATGAATGTTAGTTCAGAATATTAACATGGTTTTTAATTTTAGTTCTTATCAGTTTTTAAAGTTTGCACTTGTTAAAATGAGACTGTAGCAGTCTGTGGAATGTCTCAGTTCCACAAAGGACCACAAGGGAAATGAGGGAGGTGAGTTTATGACTCTAGGTCCTGAGAGAATTCACAGGCAGCCTTGAGGGCCCCCTGAGGGAGATCGGGCTAGAACCAGGCTGAGAAAGCTCCAGTACTTGGGGTTCAGGCCTTTCTAAGGGGCCCTGCGTGAAGTGCTGTGGGCTCCCCAGGCTGAGCGTGGATGGGTCCATTCAGACCAGAGGAGCAGGGTTCTGGTGAGCTCTGAGGTGTCACTGAAGGGGGGCCTGTGCAGTAGACCCTGGGGTTTGGCAAGACTGCTGGTCTCAAGGAAGGGGTTCACCTAGTGGAGGTGCTCACAGGACTGGCTGGTGTGAGTTCAAGGACCTGCAGGCTGCCTGCGCCCCAGACAGACGCTGAGGCAGCAACAGCACGGAGCAGTCAGGGAAGCTCTCAGCATACTCAGTATGATCCTTCTTATTAGAACTGTCACCGTGTCCCAGCAGTTACAGAGAGAGAAAAACATACAATGTAGAAATGATGGGAAACACAGGAAATTATTTGAGGTTTAAAGGCACTAAGGAAGCTAATTTCTACAGATGCCATCCTTCTGTGCTAGAAGTAGTTTATTGTTACAATACCTTCCCTGCAAACTTAAAAAACATGGGAGAGGTTAATTTTGGCAGTTGGCTATCACTTCATTACACATCAAATGTAACACTACAAGCCATTCTCTTCTATTAATCAACATATATTAATTCACACATAGTCAACATAAAACAGTTTACAATCCCCTCCATGATCCTTGGGCTTCTGAGGTGGCGCTAGTGGTAAAGAACCCGCCTGCCAATGCTGAAGACGTGAGACAGGCATCTTACTTTGTGATCACTGTGTGATTCTTGATTAAATAGAGATTACAAGCTTTCAAAAACATTCCTGTTCCTATGATAAAATGATCTGAGAATTGTGGTTTCTATGCTTTACAAAACGGAGGCTAGTTATTTAGTAAACATGGATGTACATTAACTATATGACTTTTCCAGGAAAGGTTTTCTACACTTTTCTAAGGGAGAAGGAAGATGTCCTTACCTCAAGTCTGTCTGGTAATATGCATGATTTCTTATGTTGATGTAATAAAAATACATCAGATTTTTTTTAATGGACTATATAGTTTTATTCTTAAAAATCAAGTGACATAAGTATTATAATTTTAGAACAAACCTCTGTCTTACACTGGTACAGGGAATGATTCCTGAACACTTCCATCATGGTGACCTATAGGGATGTTTGATGTCAGTGACATACAACACCACTTAGATGTTCATGTACACATTACATTACTGTGTTCTTAATCTTCTAATGGAAAATAAATACGAATGATTTCTCTCTAGGTTAGAAGGGCTTCTCTTATATTTGAGGCAGCAACCATCAAAAACAAAAGTCAATTTATACACTATAAATGAACCTTACTATGTAGAAATTGAGAGTCGAATTATATTCATTTTGGTTTCTTAATAATCTCAAATAATGTTAGTATAAACCAAGATACATTGATGATAACTGTACCTCTGCAAACATCCACCCCTTCATCTTGTGTGCCATACTAACATATCAATTTTCTATGCATTTTAACAATGGATTACTTTCTACAGTATTCTCAATTTAGAATCATTCCAGAAAAGAGGTATAGATGCAAAGCTTTCTAGTATGCATTCTCTGATATTTATTTACATTTGATTTTTAATTAAGCACTAGTGTACATTTTTTTTTACATTATTCACACATTTTTCCAGTGTAAATGCTCTCTTTTTCTAAAGTGCATAAATATTTAGGACAAACCTCTTTTATCACTTACTGACTTCTAGTGTTTTTCTCCAGTATGTGCTGTCTAATGTCAAGTGAGGTGATGGCTCTGATTAAAGCCTTTGCCACATTCATTGCAAATGTAAAGTTTCTTCGGAGCATGAAATCTCTGACGTATAGTGAGACGTGAAAGTGAAGTCGCTCAGTTGTGTCCAACTCTTTGCGACCCCAAGGACTGTAGCCTACCAGGCTCCTCTGTCCATGGGATTTTCCAGGCAAGAGTACTGGAGTGGGTTGCCATTTGAGATCTGGGTAAAAGCTCACACTCTACATTTGCATAATTTCTCCCCAGTGTGAGTTCCTTGATGTTGAGTAATGCTTCCAAACCAGTTAAAGGTTTGGCCACATTCCTTACACTTAGAAGGCTTCTGGGGCTTCCCAGGTGGCGCTAGTGGAAAAGAACCTGCCTGCCAGTACAGGAGACAGAAGAGACTTGGGTTCAATCCCCTGGGCTGGGAAGACCCCCCCCCGGAGGAGGGCATGGCAACCACTCTGGTGTTCTTGACTGGAGAATCCCATGGACCTCTGAGGAGCCTGGAGGGCTCGAAGAGTCAGACGTAACTGATGTAACTTAGCACACACATATGTACTTGTGCAAAGTTTCTCTCCAGTATGAATTCACAGACGTATAAAATTTGAGTCTGATTAAAGGCTTTGCCACATTTTTTACATTTGTAAGGTTTCTCTCCAGTATGGATTCGCTGGTATCTAGTAAGAGCTGAGCAACGGGCAAAGGCTTTGCCACAATCCTTACACTTATAAGGCTTCTCCCCAGTATGAATTACTGGATGTTGAATACAATTTGAACAACGGATAAAGGTTTTGCCACATTCTTTACATGTGTATGGTTTCTCCGTGGTATGAATTCGCTGATGTTGAGTAAGCCTTGCATGCCACTTAAAGGCTTTGTCACACTCCTTACATTTAAGATTTTTCCCTAGTATGAATTCTTTGATGTTTAGTAAGTTTTGAGCTCTGATTAAAGGCTTTTGCACATTCTGTACATCTATGAGTCTTCCCCCCAGTATGCATTACCTGATGTTGAATAAAATTTGAACAGCAGCTAAAGGTTTTGCCACACTCTTTACATTTGTAGGGTTTCTCCCCAGTATGAATTTGATGATGTTTAGTAAGGCTTGATTGCCAGTCAAAGGCCTTATCGCATTCTGTACATTTGAAAGGCTTCCTTCCCATATGAATTTGTCTGTCTGTTTAGATTTGATTAGACTAAGAACTTTTCCACATTTATTACATTTGCAGCATTTCTGCTTAGTCTGAATAAGTTTTGAAGACTGATTACAACCTATACTGTATTCACAACAATTATGATTTTTCTCTCCAATATGAATGGTCTCATAACTAGTAAGATTTGAGCTTTGATAAGACATTCCTACATTGATTACTGATAATTGAAGTACCTGATATTTCATAACATTTGGGTCTTGGTCAAGGTTATACCCAGTTTCATTGCATGAATAGCTTCTTACTCCATCATACATACTCTTGTAATTATTGGGAGTAGAGCTCTTATGTAAGGCATTACTCATTTTACTACACTTGTAAAGTTGTTCCACATTAATTATACCTCCATGTGTATTGGACAGTGATGGTTCAGTAAGGTCTCTCCCAGTATTATCAACATTACAGATTTTGGAATGGGCAAAAATATCTGTTGGTTGAGGAATAATAAACCGTTGCTAAAGGATTCATTAAATTGATTATATTGGGAATTTCCCCCCTCATTTTTAAATTTTTGGTTTTCAGGCATTTTTGAATGTATGTTTAATCGAACCCTATGTTCAGAATTGTGTGACTGATTATTTGCAGTAGAGACTGGATGACTTTCCAGATTTTCCACATTTTTCTCAAGAGAACATGTATGTTTCAAACAACAGTGTGGGCTTTTTCTTACCAACATACACTTCTTCGCAGATGTTGATGTCTCAAATTGGTGTTTTTCCCAATCTGACTCATATCCTTGATTTCTGTTGGCAGTAACATTTGCATTATGGGAAACTGTCTCAATTTCTTTATGTCCATGGAAACATCCTCTCTGTCCTTCACATGCCCTTGTATATATTTGCAGTCTTTCATTAAATATAAGTTGCCAAGGTGAACTCTTTCATATATTCCTAGCTTTGCTTTGAAGATTAAATCTTCTAACTCTGGATTTTTTGGCATCAAATCTTGCATGTTGTGAGATGACACAGCTGAAAGATAACAAAAAACGTGGTATTTTACTTACAAGTCTCAGTGAATATCCTTTAAAATTTACATAAAATTGATGAACCCTTAGCTAGATTGAAAATAAAACAGAGACAGAAGGACCAAGATGGCAGAGGATTAGGCAGACATGGAGTTGATCTCTCTCCACAAACGCATCAAGAATACATCTGCAAGTGGAACAGATGCCTCTGCAGAAAACTAGCAGAGGACCTGGACGTGTAAAAGGACAAGAAGGATTCCTGCTGAGCCAGGTAGGTCAAAAGAAAGAAGAAGGAAAAGGAGGAGGAAAAAAAGTGAGATGGGACCTGCAACCCTGAGGGGAGCAGAAAGAGAAGGGTGGACTCCATATCCAGGGAAGAGAACATGGCAGCCAGCGTGTGGCAGCAGGACAGAGTGAGACCTGTACACGGGGTACTGACCCCTGCCCTGCCCACCCAGCCTGAGAGGGTGTCCCCTGCGTGGACAAGGGCTCGAGGTGCTGAAATGCGGGGTTTGGAGAGGAGACCCAGGCAGAGGACTGTGGTTGGCTCTGAGGAGACATCTTGAGGGGGGATGGGATTGAGGGAGGAGCTCTGCAAACAGGAATGCTTGAGGTGGAAGCCTGAACCGCCATAGCACAGAGCACCATTGGTGAGTGATGACCAAAGTGAAGACCCACCATTGTCTCTAGCCTCTCTCGCCCTGTGCTGGCCCCTCCTCACCAGGCAGTACGAAGGGCTCCCGCCAGGGTGGGTGCTCTCACGATGCTGGCTGCTGCCTTCTCCTCTGTGCCCCCTCCCTACCAGGGTAGACTGGTGGGCTCTGGGAAACCTCGGGAGCAAGTGCCTATGGGTCGTCCACATGCACAGAGGGGGCTAAACACTGCTGAGCCTCAGGGTCTGGAAATTAAGGAAGTAAAGCTGAATTCTTCTACTGGAAGCTGCACAAACTCGTTTCTATACCATCACAACTGTATTTGTAACCTATCGAGCATTTGAATGGACAATCAGGGCTCCCCCAGTCACAGCAGGTGTAGCTTTAGCAGTTGCAGACTTTGTGGGCTCCTACACTAGAGGACAGGGCCAGGCCAGAGTCTGAGCTGCCCCACAGCACCACAGTGGGTCCAGCTCCATGATGAATGCCATCCTGGGACCTGACTTCAGAGGATCTATGCTGGTGACTTGCTGAAAACAACATCTGAGAGACACCAGGGCCATGTGCTGGCATACCCACGGTTAAAGTAGGGCCAAGGGCAGTGCCAACACAGGGCCACATGAGACTCACACAGTGGGTGAAATTGACCCACAGAGCACACAGAGATGAACACCCCCAGAGGAGCAATCCTCAGGGTCTTCTCTCCCAGTGGGTGTGCTCCAATCCCACCTGCCTTGACCACAGATCAGAATCACAGAGAAGAAACAGATCTGGGTGGGCTCTATTCCACCAACCAGGGAGCAGACCCCACCACAGACAGGGCAGTGACAGCCACAGAGCCAAGGGGAGCTTCAATATCTAGGGCAGGCTCGGGTCACAGTAACAACAGTCAAAGCCCAGATCAAAGAGATAAGGGCGCAAACCTCTGGACCAACCTCACCCATGAGGGTGCAGACACCACAGCAAGAGGAACTAGGATCCTGCAGCCTTCATAAGAGAGACCACAGGCACAAAAAAAATTGGACAAAATGAGAGGACAAAGAAATATGTTGTAGAGGAAGGAGCAAGATAAAAACCTATAAGAACCACTAAATGAAAAGGAGATAGGCAATCTAATGATGACTTTTTGCTTTAAGTCATGTTGAATTGAGACACCAGACATTTTCACAAATACTAGGTGCCTAATAATTCTTTAATCTACTTCTTACCATGTCTGTTTTTTATTTGAGCATATTCTATTCAATGTTTGAAACTAAAAATCATAAATGATATTGACATACAACTAATCAGAAAGTGAGAATATATAGAACAAGTCTGGGGAAGCTGATAACAAACAAGGTAAACTTAAGTAGTAGTTCTTAAGAAATTAAATAAGAAATGAGACTTTAAAAATATGATGGGAACATAGGGAACTCTGCTCAATGCTCCGTGGAGACTTAAGTGGAAGGAAATCTAAAAGAGAGTGGATATATATACGTATAATTGATTCTTTTTGCTGTACAGCAGCACAACATTGTAAAATAGCTACACTCCAATAAGAACTTTTTAAAAAGATGTCTTCATATAATCTAAAAATCTTAACAGTGAGAAACAACTATAAAAATATGGTAGAAAATAGTCTAAGCTCCCATGCCAATTTATTTGAAAATTCATTGAGTTAAATGAATACATTAAAGTATTTTAGCATTGAGAAGTCAGAACAAATACACTTAAGATATTTAACATGAGTTCATATGAAGAAAAGGGAAACTTTGAAGTAACCCTGAGATTTGCATTCTCTCATTTTGGGGAGGTTTTGATTTATGCAGTGAAGACATTACTTGAGTTTAAAATTTACAATGTCTTATTTGTAGCTTGCAGTGTTATAGAAATATAAATCAGGGGAAAAAAAGTGTATCCAGTTTTCCTAGAACTTTGGCAGTGAATCTACAACTCCACTCACACACTTCTGTCTAGAGGTAGAAACAAACTTTAAAAAGAGTATCATAGAGTTACTCAGAAATGAGCACAGTTTTCCCAGGATCCCCAAGAAATGAAAGAGTAGCCAACTCATGCAGATTGTCACATGACAAGAAGAAAATTTCAGTTCTCACTGTGAGTGAGAAAAATAATCACTGGAGATGAATTCATGAATGATTAAAGAGACAGAATGGGGCAGATGTCCCTCTATGACAGCAACAGAAATAAACCCAGACTTCTCCAAAATCTTATCCACTGAAGCAGATCTTCCCAAATCACCAGACAAAGGATGACTTCCTCATAGATCCTTGGGTCTCTCACCTGAGTCATTGGCTCCATTCATTCACACCTACCTGGGTATGTGGCTGTTGTCTCCATTCTCCTTACATCTCACAGATGCTTCCTTTGCTCCAGAAAGATGACCAGATCTGGCTTAGAGACAACAAGACCTGTTCGTCAGAAAAAGGAAACTTAGTTTTGCTGGAGATTCATCAGTTTCCAATCCAGTGTGTATTCAGGTGAGAAGAGAAGGTGTGGTAGAATATTAACACAGCCTAGAAAATGATTTCCCCAAATATTTTATTGAAAGTACCTTTACAACACTAACAAATACATAAAAATGAGAACCTGAGATTCTGGTCAAGTACTACAAGGCAAAAGTAATGGAAATCTGATTTTGAAATGAGGGCAAAACTATTTTATACCACTGAACTTATAACATTCCTAGTAATCCAGAGAGAAGGAGGCAGATTACATCAAGGAAGAGGAAGGTTAGAATCATAAATCATCATGAAGTCTTTCTAATCTCACAAACTTCCATTTTTTCCCTAAAAAGCAGGGGTCTGAAACTATATTATAAGAAGCAGATAATTCCAGAAGACATTCTAGAAATGCAGGAACCAAAACCCTGAGGGTAGATAAGGGATTCTGGAGGAAATTCTCCTCACCCAAGGAGGCCAGGTTCCCATAGTTCTCTAACATCACTTCCCTGTACAATTCCCGCTGACCGAGGTCCAGGCACTTCCACTCCTCTAGAGTGAAATCTGTGGTCACATCCCAGAATGCCAGCCCTCTCTGAAATACAAGTTACATGTGCCATGTGGCCATAGCAAGACTTCCTAATGTGACCCAAGAAGGAACCAGCAAGAGAATTGGTTTTGATTTAGGAGAATGTCTGGTATTACACCAGAATATAATTTTTACACGCTAATATTCTCTATCATATTTTTAGCCCCAGAAAAAAGATGGTATACAATTCACAAAACCACTGTAGAGATTCTTTTTATCTGGGAGAAAAACTGTACTATGATGTGATCTACAGAGGCATATTTATTTAGAGTGTTGTTATACAGAATAAATCGTCTATCAACCAAACCTGAATGTTTTTCTCCAAACTGGGAATATTTTTTAAAAGTGGATTCAAATTCAAGAGTTCTGGAGTCAGACCAGAGTTCTTCTTTAACAAGCTCATTTTTAACTGGTTAGTTCATGGTTATTACGTCAAGGCTTTATATTGTTACCCTGCTTATTTAACTTATATGCAGAATACATCATGAGAAACGCTAGGCTGGAAGAAATGCAAACTGGAATCAAGATTGCTGGGAGAAATATCAATAACCTCAGATATGCAGATGACACCACTTTCTTATGGCAGAAAGTGAAGAGGAACTAAAAAGCCTCTTGATGAAAGTGAAAGAGGAGAGTGGAAAAGTTGGCTTAAAGCTCAACATTCAGAAAACAAAGATCATGGCAGCTGGTCCCATCACTTCATGGGAAATAGATGTGGAAGCAATGTCAGACTTTTATTTTTTTGGTCTCCAAAATCACTGCAGATGGTGACTGTAGCCATGAAATTAAAAGATGCTTACTCCTTGGAAGGAAAGTTATGACCAACCTAGATAGCATATTCAAAAGCAGAGACATTACTTTGCCAACAAAGGTCCATCTAGTCAAGCTATGGTTTTTCCAGTGGTCATGTATGGTTATGAGAGTTGGACTGTGAAAAAAGTGCCGAAGAATTGATGCTTTTGAACTGTGGTGTTGGAGAAGACTCTTGAGAGTCCCTTGGACTGCAAGGAGGTCTAACCATTCTATCTTAAAGGAGATCAGTCCTGCATGTTCATTGGAAGGACTGATGCTAAAGCTGAAACTCCAATATTTTGGCCACCTCATTCAAAGAGTTGACTCATTGGAAAAGACTCTGATGCTGGGAGGGATTGGGGGCAGGAGGAGAAGGGGACGTCAGAAGATGAGATGGCTGGATGGCATCACCGACTCAATCCACATGAGTTTGAGTAGACTCCGGAAGTTGGTGATGGACAGAGAGGCCTGGCATGCTGCGATTCACGGGGTTGAAAAGAGTCGGACACGACTGAGTGACTGAACTGAACTGAACTGATATACTTGTAGTTTTCTGAATCTTCATTCCATTAACTTTGGAGAGTTTGACATTGAAACATCAATTAAAAATCATAGTTCATCTATTTTTAAAATATATAATAGAATTTATATGTAACTTTGTTCTGTATTTCACGTCTCTCACATGTACTTTCATAATATAAAAAATAAAAAAGAGAAAAATAAAAAAAGGAACACGGACAAATACAGAGACAACTCTAATAAATATGTATACCAGTGTAGGTAACTGGGAAAAACAAAATATACCTCAAAAATGGATCAGATAATGTTATCATTTTTGTGCACACACTTACATTAAAATGGGAAGTATATACATTTTAAAAGTGAGAAAAAGTATTCAAGTCAATAAAGTCTGGTTAAATTTTATTTGTGGATGATAATCTGTATGCTTTAAATACACTAACATACAAATGCACATAACAATATAAAATAAATTAGAGTTCTTGGTTCTGAGTCCTTTCTTTCAAAATCTATATCATTTGTGTTGAGCTATATTGTAGAAATTTAACATAGTTACACAAACATTAGGAATAATCATAACTATTTGTGAAAATCAAAAATGTGATAAGATGATTATTTGAGATAAGCCAGTGGAGTACAATGTAAACTCAGACCTGGACTTACGTAATGAAAACCTCCACTTCCAAAACTCAATATGCCCACTAAACACAGGTTTGTTCAGTATCTGAAGCAAAGAGAAACTAAGAAGGTATGGATTTCTACTGTAACTGGTGGCTTCTGTATGTCCCTGACAATCATCCAAAACCTTTCTTAAAGATGAAGAGGAAAACTGTGAACATCACAATGCTGGAATCTCACATAAGACCCTGAACCAGGAAAGACGCGGTATAATGGGATAAATGGTATCAGGTGATCTGAATCTACCCTGAAAAATGTCAGTCATGCAAATTTCAGTTCACATATACCTCCCTTGTTCTGTGTCCTGTATTTTAAGAGCAAGTTATTTTAATGATATAGACCTTACACTATTCTTTTTGTTTCAAAATTTTCTGAAAAATTCCAGACCACTGAGTTCATTCTATCTATAACTGCATTTTCTTACTCCTGTTCTAAAGATCTGAAGTTTCATACAGATGGAAGCTCCTCACTGCAGTTCCTCTACTTCCCTAAGATCCCAACAGCAAACCACATCCCAGTGGGAATCTTGGATACCAGTGACTCCTCGTGTTGATCTCTCACAAAGGGAATATACTTTCAACTTTCACCAGTTGAAAGTCACTAAACCACACGGAGAATTCATCTCGCTCTATAGAAAGCTGGGATATAGACAGTGGAGAAAAGGCTCTGAGACATAAGGGAGAGGTGGTCTAAAGAGCTGGTCTTCACTATTGTAGGAAAAAGCAAATAGTTGAAAACGAACAGCCCAAGGCGCCCCCCCCCCAAAAAAAAAAACCAAGTAGAGAATTAAAGGTTTGCAGGTTCTCCGTCCAGGCATTTCAGAACGAAAAGCACACAACCCCAGACCCAGGACAGGACATGTACCTGAGAAGCTGCCATTTCCTCCTCTTCTGCGTCTTCTCTGGGGGATGTTATGCAGCAAACACATCTCTGCATCTTGAAAAATACGTTTAAAGGCATCCATGCAGCTCTATAACTTGTAACCACCTCTCCTGTTTTCTGTCTCAGGAAAGATTGAAGAACAATCACTTCCTACCTGGAGACCAGCCTGTGAACTTATTTCTTGATTGTTCTCTCCCCACAGAGAGCTCCTAACCCTCTGCTCACACAGACCATATGAGCTGACTTCCCCGGTCCAAATCCAGCTAGACCAACCCTGCTGCCTCTCCTCAGACTGAAGCCAAGCCTCAGCTCTCACAAATGGACCAGGAGCCAAATGCTTAACCCGGGCCTCCCCTTAGAATCCTCTGGAGCACTTCCTACACACCACACTGATGCTCCCACAGGACCAAGAGAGGACTCTGTGGGGAGGGCACAAAGGAGGTCATTTCCTAATACTGATCACGTGATCTTGATGGAAGCAGATGGAAATCACTTGGCCGAAGATTTTTTCTGAATCAGTTTAGTGAATACAAACCCCTCGAGGTCAGGTTCCCCACTCTACGAGGTTATGAATCTGCAGGTCTGAGTGGGGCCATGAAAAGAGTCTTTAGCAAGTTCCCTGTTTATTCTGATGCTTCTTCCCCAAGACACACTCATGAGCCCTGAGCTTGAGCCCTCTCACTCAGCACAGCTGAGACATCTCAGGAGGGGAGGGTTTAGGGTGGGAATTTCTGAGGGGGGTCAGGCTAGAACCAGGCAGAGAAAGCTCCAGTACTTGGGGTTCAGGCCTTTCTAAGGGGCCCTGGGTGAAGTGCTGTGGGCTCCCCAGGCTGAGCGTGGATGGGTCCATTCAGACCAGAGGAGCAGGGTTCTGGTGAGCTCTGAGGTGTCACTGAAGGGGGGCCTGTGAAGTAGACCCTGGGGTTCAGCCAGACTGCTGGTCTCAAGGAAGGGGGTCACCTAGTGGAGGTGCTCACAGGACTGGCTGGTGTGAGTTCAAGGACCTGCAGGCTGCCTGCGCCCCAGACAGACGCTGAGGCAGCAACAGCACGGAGTCAGGGAAGCTCTCAACAGTACTCTGATGGTTCTTCTTATGAGAACCGTCACCATGTCTGAGTAGTTACAAAATGAGAGAGTAGATACAACATAGAAATGGTGGGAAATATCTGAAGTTATTAGAGGTTTAAAGCCAGTAAGGAACTAATTTCTGCAGATGGCATCTCTCTCTGCTACCAAATAGTTTGTTACAGTCTCTTCTCTACAACCTTATAAAAGGTGGGAGAGGTTAATGGTGGCAGTGGTGGGTTAACACCAAATTCACTACAATCAACCAAAATACTAAAAACTATTCACTTTTATTAATTAGCATATTTAACACGTAGTTGAGATAAAACCTTTTACAACCCACTGTGTGATCCTTGATTAAAATACAAATTACAAGCATAGAGAAAGATATTTATTTTTCTGATACAATGACCTGAGAATTGTGATTTCTATGGTTTACAAAAGAGAGGCTAGGAATCACTTAGTAAATTGACAAACCCTAATTATATTATTTTTTCAGGAAGGGTTTCCCATACATTTCTAGGTTATCACAGAAGATGTTTTTATTTCAGTGTTGTCAACTAATATCCATGACTTCTGTTGATATTATAGATACGTCAATATTTTAGTTAACCGTCACTGAGTTCTTACAAATCAAGTGATATAACTACTGAAAATTTAGAACAAACCTCTGTTTTACTTTAATACATGGAAAGAGTCCATCGTCACTTACATGACGTGACCTGCAGAGATATTTGACATCAATGACAAACACCTCCGTTTAGATGTTCATTGTACATTTTACATTACTGTGTCTTTAATCTTCTAATGGAGAATACATATAAATGATTTCTCCTTAGAGAGAGGGCTTCTCATCTTTGAGGTACCAACCATCAGAAAAAGTTTAAATACACTCTAGAAACAAAGCCTAGCATGGAGTATTTGAGAGCTGAATTACATTCATTTTGGTTTTCAAATAATCTCAAATCATGTCAGTCTAAACAAGGATACAATGCTAATAACTGCAACTTCTTAAACACCAACCGTTCATCTCATGATCCATACTAACATATCAATTTTCTATGTGTTTTAACTACGGATTACTCTCTGCAATAATTCTCCTTCAGAGTAACTTCAGAAAACAGGATTGACGGAATACCTTCTAGTTAGCTGTCTCTGATATTTACTTAGATTTGAGTTTTGATTAAATACTTTTCTACATATTTATTACATCATTCCCACGTGTTTCTTATATAAACTCTCATGTTTTCTGGTGTATGTTTAGGACAAATCTCTTTCTCATCTTTGAGGTAGCAACCATCAGAAAAAGTTTAAATACACTCTAGAAACAAAGCCTAGCATGGAGTATTTGAGAGCTGAATTACATTCATTTTGGTTTTCAAATAATCTCAAATCATGTCAGTCTAAACAAGGATACAATGCTAATAACTGCAACTTCTTAAACACCAACCGTTCATCTCATGATCCATACTAACATATCAATTTTCTATGTGTTTTAACTACGGATTACTCTCTGCAATAATTCTCCTTCAGAGTAACTTCAGAAAACGGATTGACGGAATACCTTCTAGTTAGCTGTCTCTGATATTTACTTAGATTTGAGTTTTGATTAAATACTTTTCTACATATTTATTACATCATTCCCACGTGTTTCTTATATAAACTCTCATGTTTTCTGGTGTATGTTTAGGACAAATCTCTTCCATCACTTGTTTCATTACTAGGGTGTACTCTCAAATGTCTAGTGAGATGACCATTCTGATTAAAGCCTCTGCCACATTCCTTTCATTTGTAAGCTTTCTTTTCAGTATGAATTCTCTGATGTTTATGAAAACTTGAGCTCTGACGAAAGGCTTTGCCACATTCTTTACATGTATAAGGTTTCTCTCCAGTATGAATTCGCTGATGTTGAGTAAGGCTTGAACTTTGGGTAAAGGCTTTGCCACATTCCTTGCATTTATAAGGTTTCTCTCCAGTATGGATTCGGCGATGTGGAATAAGGCTCGTAATTTTGATAAATCTTTTGCCACAATCCTTACATTTATAAGGCTTTTCTCTAGAATGAATTACCTGATGTTCAGTAAGACTTGAGCAGCAAGTAATGACTTCACTGCATTTGTTAAATTGGTCGGACTTCCCAGTATGAAGTCGCTGATGATGATTAAGACTTGAGTTCTGTTTAAAGGCTTTGCCACACTTTGTACATTTATAAGGCTTCTCTTCAGTGTGAACTCGCTGATGTCTAGTAAGACTTGAGCTACAGTTAAAGGCTTTGTCACATACCTTACATTTATAAGGTTTCTGGCCAGTATGGATTCGTTGATGTTGTGTAAGATCAGTGCCACGCATAAAGCCTTTACCACACTCTGTACATTTGAAAGGTTTCCTTCCTGAATGGATTTTCCTATGTCTAGTTAGATTGGATGAATAAGTAAAGACTTTCCCACATATATCACACCTGTTCTCTTTCCGTGGATTCTGAATCCTCTGCTGTCGAGTAAGATCCGAAGATGGATCAGAAACTTTCCGGAGTGCTCCAAGTGATTCTCTCCTGCTGTTCCCCTTGCAATCCCACGCATGGTTGCCATGCCTTGCAAAACTGAGGAAATCGAGGACAATCGGCTCACAGCTGGGCGAAAGGACGCCAAATCTGTCAAGATCAAGAAAAATAAGGATAATATGAAGTTTCCAGTTCGATGCAGCAGATACCTTTACACCTTGGTCATCGCTGACAACAAGGCAGAAAAGCGGAAGCAGACTCTGCCTCCAGGTTCAGCAGTGAAGGAGCGGAAATGAACCACACACACTGGTTTGAACTGGATTAAAATTTTTAAAATCTCAAAAAAACAAGAAAAAAAAAGAAACGTTATCATATTCATTACAGTTATAAGTCTGCTCTCTGATATGAATACTCTTATATAAAGATGTGAAGTGAAGTGAAGATGCTCAGTCGTGTCTGATTCTTAGCGACCCCATGGACCACAGCCTACCAGGCTCCTCCATCCATGGAATTTTCCAGGCAAGAGTATTGGAGTGGGTTGCCATTGCCTTCTCCACTATATATAGATGTGTTCATTGATAAAAGATATTCCTACATTTATTACTTTTAAATACCTTATGTGAACACTGAGGTCCCTGATATTTGTTCAGGTTTGAGACTTGTTCAACCTTATGCCCAGTGTCATTGCAAGTATAGCGTCTCACTCCATCACAAATACTCTTGTAATTATTGGGGGTGGAGCTCTTACTTAAGGCCTGACCTATTTTAGTACACATGAAAAGTTGTTCCCATATTAACCATATCACAATATGTATTGAACTCTGGTGGTTGGATTAAGTGTCTTGTATTATTATCAACATTACAAATATTAGAACAGAGAGAATAATAATAATAATCTGTTGTTGGAAGACTAAATGACCCCTTGCTTACCGATCTCTCAAACTGCTTATATTGGGAGTTTTCCCCCTGATTTTTAAATATCTAGTTTTCAGACATGTTTGAATTTATGTTTAATCGAAGCCTATCCTCAGAGTAGTTTGAATGAGTATTTGCAGTATAGACTGGATACCTTTCCAGATTTTAGACATTTCCTTCAGAGAATATGTATATTTCAAAAACGATGTGGGTCTTTGCTCAAAAACATGCACTCTCTGCAGATATTGATGCCTGAAATTGGTATTTTTCCCAAACTGACTCATAGTACTTTTTTTTTTTGGCAGTCATATCTGTATTATGTGAAACTGTCTCAGTTTCCTTATGTCCTTGCAAACATCCTCTCTGTATTTCACATGCCCTTGTATATTCCCAGTCTTTCATTAAATGTAAGTTGCCAAGGTGAAATCTTTCATTTATTTCTAGGTTTGCTTTTGGGAATACATCTTCTAACCCTGGATTCTTTGGCATCAAGCCCAAGATACCAAATAACAAGTCATTTTACTTAGTATTATCAGTGAACATCCTTAAATATTTGCATGACATTGATGAACCCTTCACTAGATTAAGGATAAAATAGAGACAGAAATATCAAAATGGCAGAGGATTAGGAAGACATGGAGTTCATCTCTCTACAGATGCATCGAGAATACATGTGCAAATGAGACAACTCTCACAGAGCCCAGCTGAACACTAACAGAGGATCTTGGACACCTAAAAGGACAAGAAAGTTTCCTGCTTAGCCAGGGAGGACAAAAGAAAAGAAGAAGGAAATGGAAGAGGCAGTATGGGACCTCTAATCCTAGTGGGGGAACGGAAGAGAGGAGAGGTTGACATCCGGGGAAGCCCGTCACTGGGACAAGATGGGAGCTCAGTTGGGGTAGAAGAGGAGCCTCATTCTCTGTGGGAAGAGAACACGGCAGTCTGTGGCAGCAGGACAGAGTGAGACCTGTACACAGGATACTGACCCCAGCCCTGCCCACCCAGCCTGAGACGGTGTCCACCACTGCAGACAAGGGCTGGGTGCTGGAATGTGGGGTTTGGAGAGCAGACCCAGGCAGAGGACTGTGGTTGGCTGTGAGGAGACATCCTAAGGGGACAGGAGGGAGGGAGGAGCTCTGCAAACAGGATGCTTGTGGAGGAAGCCTGAACCTCTATAGCGCAGAGTGCCATTGGTGAGTGTGCCCAAAGGGAAGACCCACCATTGCAGTCTCTCTCCTGTGCCAGCCCCTCCTTGCCAGGCTCTAGGAAAGGCTCTCACTGGGCTCCATTTCTTATCACACAGGTTTTTATTTGAGAATGTTCTATTAGATGTTTAAATCTAAAAGTCATAACTGATATTGACAGAGAACTCATCAGAAAGTGAGGACATGTGAGATAAAGTCCACGGAAACTGATAACAAGCAAGATAAATGAATAAAGTAGTCATTCTTCAGAAATTAAATAAGAAGACTTTAAAGATATGAGGAGAACACAGGAAACTCTACCTAGTGATCTGTGGAGACCTAAATGAGAGGTAATCCAAAAAGAGTGGCTATGTAGTGGATATACATATATATGTATAATTGATTCTCTTTGCTGTACAGTAGCACAGCATTGAAAAATAGCTATATCCAATAAGATCATTTTTTAAAGATTTCCTTATATTATCTAAAAATTCAAATAGTTTAACAACCATTAAAAATGTGGTGGAAAATGTTCTAATCTCATGTCAATTTAACATTTTTTGAGGTAATTGAATATATTCAAGTATTTTAGCATTGAGGAATTGAGACAGATATACTTAATATATTTAACATTAATTCATATAAAGAAAAAAGAAACTTTGAAGTAACCCTGAGTTTTGTGTTCTTTCATTTTAGGGAGGTTTTGACTGATGCAGTGAAGAAATGACTTGAGTTTAAAGCATAAGTTCATATTTGTAGCTTCCAGTGTTTTAGAAATTATAAATCAGAAGGAAAAAAAAAAAATCCGTCCCCAGTATTCCTAGAACTTTAACAGTTTGTCTACAAATCCACTCACACACTTCTGTCTAGAGGTAGAAACAAACTTTAAAAGGAGCATCATAGAGTTACTCAGAAATGGGCACAATTTTCCCAGGATCCCCAAGAAATGGAAAAGCAGCCAACTCATGCGGGTTGTCACAGGCCAAGAAGAGAATTTTAATTCTCACTGTGAATGAGAAAAGTAATCACTGGAGATGATTCATGAATGATTAAAGAGACAGAATGGGGCAGGAGATATCTGTCTATGACAACAACAGAAATATAACCAGACTTCCCCAAAATGATATCCACTGAAGCAGATCTTCTGAAACCATACACAAAGGATAGATTCCTCTCTGATGCGTGGACCTCTCACCTGAATCATCTGCTCCATCCATCAGACATACCTGGGTGTATTGCTGTTGTCTCCCTTCTCCTTACATCCTGAGGATCCCTCATTTTCTCCAGAAAGGTGACCAGGTCCGGCTTAGAGACTACGAGACCTGTTCATCAGAGAAAGGAATATTTGTTTTTCTAGAGTTTCATCAGTTTCCAATCCAATATGTATTCATGTGTGATGAGAATGCATGGTTGACTGGTAATACAACCTAGAGAATGATTTTCCCAAATACTTTATTGAAAGGACATTTACAATACTAACAAATACATTAAAGAACAGATCTGAGATTCTAGTGAAGTACTACTAAGGTAAAAGTAAGTAGTAGAAATCTGATTTGAAAAGGAAAGTGTCACCCTTTTATACTACAAAACTTACAGAATTGCCACTAACCTAAAAGGTGACAGATCACATCAAGGAAGAAAAAGGTTACAATCATAATCATCAGGAAGTCTTTCTAAACTCACAGCTTCTCATTTTCCCCTAAAAAGCAGGGATCTGAAACTCTATTATAAGAAGCAGAAGATTCCAGGAGACATTCTACAAATGAAGGGACCAAAACCACGTGGGTAGATAAGGGATTCTGGAAGAAAGTTATCCTCACCCAAGGAGGCCAGGTTCCCATAATTCTCTACCATCACGTCCCTGTACAATTCCCGCTGACCAAGGTCCAGGCACTCTCACTCCTCTAGAGTGAAATCTATGGCCACATCCTGGACCCTCAGCCGTCCCTGAAATACAAAGTACATGTATCATATGGCTGTGGGAAGACTTCCTGCTGCTGCTGCTGCTGCTAAGTCACTTCAGTCGTGTCTGACTCTGTGCGACCCCATAGACGGCAGCCACCAGGCTCCCCCGTCTCTGGAATTCTTCAGTCAAGAACACTGGAGTGGGTTGGCCATTTCCTTCTCCAATCCATGAAAGTGGAAAGTGAAAGCTGCGCAGTCATGTCTGACTCGCAGGGACCCCATGGACTCAGCCTACCAGGCTCCTCTGTCCATGGGATTTTCCAGGTGAGAGTACTGGAGTGGGGTGCCATTGCCTTCTCTGGGAAGACTTCCTAATGTGACCCAAGATGAAAACAGCAAGTTCAGAGACCTGGTTTTGATCTAGGAGAGTGGCCAGTATTACACAATAATATAATTTAATATAATATAATATTTTCTACCATATTTCTAACCCCAAGAGAAGAGAATGAGATATGATCCACAAATCACTACAGAAACTATTCTGATCTGGAAGAGAAATTGTAAAATAATCAGATCAACATTGGCATATTTATTTTTGAGTGTTTTACTCATGTGACACAGGATAAATTGTTTATCAAAGAAACAGAAAATATTTTAAAAAAGCGTACTCTGATCCAAGAGTATAGAGTGGGACATATGTGGCCCATTTTTAACAAGTTTATTTTAACTAGCAATGTTGAAAATTGTGTTCCGTTAAGGACCATTTTTGAACAGCAACGAAGTGGAAAGTAAGGGAAGAATTCATACTTAACTTTCAACTTCAAGCGTCTTAATGATTTTACAGTCTAATAGGATAGTAACCTTGGCAGTAAGAATCATTTTAACTTTAGTATATATTATATATCTTTCTGACAATTTTAGAAGTCTTGAATGTGCAACAGAAATAATGTAAGATCAATAATGTTGCTGACGCACCTTTTGGCAAATATTTTAACAAACATTCTGTAAATGGCAGAGCTTAAATTTTACTTCAATTTATGGACTCTAGACTTTAATAAAATAGAAAAATACAGAGACAACTCTAATGAAAATTTATAGAAATTTCTATATTTGTAAATAATATTTGATAATATTTGTAAATAAGAAAGTGTTAGTTGCTCGGTCTTGTCCTATTCATGTAACCCTATGGAGCCTGCCAGGCTCCTCTATGGAATTCTCCAGACAAGAATACTGGAGTGGATCATGATTCCCTTCTGAGGGACTCTTCAAAGAAAAAAATAGATCAAATCATATCAACATGTTCTCACACATAAACATACACTAAAACAGGCCTATATACTTAGTAACAGAGAAAAACAGTCATGTCAATAAAATCAGTATAATTTTTAACTGATTAAAAATGTGCATAAGTATTTGAGGATGATATTATTAATTTTTAAAAATAGACTAGGATGCAGACATACACAATGATATAAGGTAGAGCTCTGGTTCTGAATTTTTTAATTTCCTGAAAATCTGTATCATTTGCACAGAGCTATATTTTAAAATTTAGCACAGTTGAACATAGATTAGCACCAACATGATTCTTGTAAACATTCTGGAAAATTAAAAAATGTAATGAAACTATGTGTGTGATGTGAGCATGGAGTGTACTAGAAACGATCAGACCTAGATTTGAGTAATGAAAACCCTCCCTCCCAAAACCCAGCATCTCTACTAAACACACATGTTGTCAACTACAAATTGGCACTTGCCAAGAGCATTGCCAGCAACTGAACAACGAGGGCATTTGCCATCTGCCTCTGGGGAGAATGAGCCCTATGGTCCCTGCAGCTGTCAACTCTACGCAGAGGGAGTTCAGGGTGGATTGAGGCATTCTCCTCCAGGGAATCTGGTGGAACAGGTCTTGTCAGGAACTGATTTCATGATCCAAACCCTTGCATCTCTTAATATCTAGAAAATCACTAAATGGTGACACCAGCTCCTCACGACTGGCAGAAAACCTTTTGTAAAGTAAGAGCTTGACTGCACTGAACTCCTCCTTGTTAGGGAAATGAAATGAATAGTCTGGTTTAGGCCTCAGAGACAAAGCCGAGCAGGCCTCTGACCTTGCTTCTAACCTGCCTGGACACAGCCCTGACTGAAAGCCACTGAGTGACTGCCTGCGGTGAGTGCAACATTTACAGCACCAGAGATAAGTGGGGGAGAAATCTTGAGATTGTTGATAACTTGGGGGGCCCAGCCAACCAAACCCCAGGCTTAGCAACATTTCAAGTTTTGAAAGACAAAACAAACAGCTTTAACATAGAAGCAGGCTTGCAATTTGGTCACAGATTGGTGAAGTTATCAGTTTGTATCCCTCCTGGGATTATAAACCAGACCCGAAATGCAGAGTTTGAAGTCTCACCCAATGAGCCGAAACTCTGCTTGGGACCTTTTCCCCACTGAGACTCCAGATGTGCCCTGGCCTGGGACTTCCCAGTACTGTTCCGAGTCTGGATGTTGGTCAGAAACCAATTTGGTGATGTATCCTCTGTTGTTTTTACTTCTCTTTTCTTTTAATGTTAGTATATTGAAAGTAAGTTTGGCAATTTTTAAGTAAATATCTGTATTATTTATTTGTATGTAACAAGTGATTTATTTTGTTAAAAAACCCTTTTAACCTGAGACAAAAGCGAAAACTTTCAGCAAAGCACCCCTTCACCAAAATCATATATAGGCTGACTTTCCCCCACTGCCACCATAAAGGAGTCTCTCAGAGCTCTTTGAGGTGCTGTCTCCAGGGTTGCAGTCCTCATTTTGCCCTAGATAAAGCTTGATTCGCAGCTGTTAAGTTGTGCATTGGTTTTAGCCAATAGTGTTCATTTTCCAAACCAGAGAGAAACTAAAGAGATACTGAGTTTCCCCATTAACTGTGATAGTTAGACACATCCCTCAGTTTTTCTTTCCAAGACTCTTGTTCAAGACAGACAGGAAAAAAAAAAAAAAAGAACTTCACAGCATGGGAATCTCACACAAACACCTAAACCAGTGAACGTCTGAGGTCATGGGGTAAGAAGTACAAGGAAAAACGCACTATTACCACCGGATATTTTGGCAATATTATGGAATCCATGATCTGAACCTATGGTGAAAATATGTCAGTTTTAAGCAAATTTCACTTCATATATACCTTCCATGATCTGTAACCTAATAATACGTTTAACAGCCATTGTTTCTTAAGATAGAGAGGATAATGTCTGCTACTTTTTTATTTCTGAAAAATTCTGGACTGCTGAGTTCATTCTACTTATAAGGACATTTTCTTACTCCTGTTCTAAAGAATTGAATTGCATCCAGATGTAAACTCATCACTGCATTTCCCCTACTTCTCTAAGATCCCAACACTGAACTACATCCCAGTGGGAATCTCAGATACCAGTGCCTCTCCAAATTGATCTCTCACTAAGGGAATTCATTCACCAGTTGAAAGTCACTAATTCACGTTGGGAATGCATCACTCTCTCTAGAAAGCCGGGATACAAACAATGGAGAAAAGGCTCTGGGACACAAGGGAGAAATAGTCTAAGGAGACTGGCTTCACTATTAAAAGAAAAGAGAGAGAAAATAAGGCTTTGATAACAAACACCCCAGGCAGAGAAATTAGAAGCAGAGAACTAAAGGTTTGCGGATTCTCAGTCCAGGCATTTCAGAAGGAAATGCAGACACAGCCCCAGACCAGGGACAGGACAATTACCTGAGAAGCTGCCATTTCCTCCTCTTCTTCCTCCTACTCTGTGTCTTCTCTGGGGATATTATGTTGCAAACTCATAACTACATGTTGAGAAAATACCTTCAAATGCAACGACACAACTCTTAAACCTGCAACTGCTGCAGTGAACAAGAAGAAAAAGTTTTCTTGGTTCTCTCACCCTTTTCTGACTTTCTGTGTTCCTGTAGTAGGTAATCAAGACTAACTTGATATGCTAATCACATCCTGGGTTTGGTGCTCACCTTTCCTGCACGCTCGTTGCAGACCACCTCTGCGAGTTCTTCTCCTTTCTTCTTGCGTTACAGAGAGCAGGCCGCAGAACAATTCACGAGAGACAATAATGGACCCGCCAACTGGGCTACCAGACCCAGGCTCTGAGGGTTTCCGAAATAACGCAGGAGGAAGACCCGCATTTAGGAGACCAGAGCTGCTGCCTCACACTCAGCACTCAGGAGACCTCAAAAAGGGAGGAGTTAGGGCGGGAACTTCTAGAACAAAGAATGTCAGCCTGATTCCCTGGGGAGAGGCTCTTTCTAGGATGGGTGTGGCCTGTGCTGTTCCCTTGAAGAAGGGGAGGGGAGGTGGGGGAAGACTGCTTGGTGGGAATCACCTGGGGGCCTTGGGTTTTGAAAAGGCTTTGCTCTCAGCTGTGCATACTCAGTTCCTCAGTCGTGTCCAACTCTTTGTGACCCCATGGACTGTAGCCCTCCAGGCTTCTCTGTCCATGGAACTTTTCACACAAGAATACAGGTTCAGTTCAGTTCAGCTGCTCAGTCGTGTCTGACTCTTTGCAACCCCATGAACCACAGCACACCAGGCCTCCCTGTCCATCACCAAATCCCTGAGTTCACCCAAACCCATGTCCACTGAGTTGGTGATGCCATCCAACCATCTCATCCTCTGTCGTCCCCTTTTCCTCCTGCCCTCAATCTTTCCCAGCATCAGGATCTTTTCAAATGAATCAGCTCTTCACATCAGGTGGCCAAAGTATTGGAGTTTCAGCTTCAACGTCAGTCCTTCCAATGAACACCCAGAACTGATTTCTTTTAGGATGGACTGGTTGGATCTTCGTGCAGTCCAAGGGACTCTCAAGAGTCTTTTCCAACACCACAGTTCAAAAGGATCAATTCTTTGGCTCTCAGCTTTCTTTGTAGTCCAACTTTCACATCCATACATGACTACTGGGAAAACCACAGCCTTGACTAGACAGACTTTTGTTGACAGAGTAATGTCTCTGCTTTTTAATATGCTGTCTACATTGTCATAGCTTTCCTTCCAAGGAGAAAATGTCTTTTAATTTCACGGCTGCTACAGGAGTGGGTTGTCATTTCCTAAGCCAGGGGATCTTCCTGACCCAGGGATCGAACCCATCTCTCTCACGTCTCCTTCCTCGGCAGGCAATTTCTTTACCATTGTGCCACTTAGGAAGATCAAAATTCTTCTCAAAGATATCTTGAGTCCTTCATTTCTTTCGTTCCCCTCAGCAGACTGGGGACACAGGTTTTCACAGAATATTTGCATTGTGACCACCTGTCTACAGGTGGGGGGTCTCCCACTTCAGAGACCAGGAGTCTAAAGGGGTTTATATCACAGCTTTCTTTGAACATAAAACAAGGGCAGCAGAGGATTTTGGGTTAACAGCGTGTGGGAAAGAGACAAATGCCTTTGAAAATGATTCTCTAAATGCTTTCTGATGACCAAGCAGGGAAATAATGATCCTTGTTCAGTAATAAGTGACCTTATCTGTGAAATAAGGCTTGAGAACATTGTTGCTATACTACCTGTGTGTGTTTTTCTAGGATTTGTGAATCATCTGCTACACTTTGTTGTCTGCTCCGTTTAGAGAGCTCTGTTTTCTCACACCTTTAAAGTATAATGATTAAGGAAAAATTAAAGATAGAAGCATGTCCATTTTTTTCTAATGTTATATATTCTAAAAAATATTCAGTGTGCATGCACTGATACTAATTTTTTAGATGATTTAGTTTCACAGCAAAATTGAGAATAAGGTTCAGAGATTTCCCATATATCTCTTGTTCCCACATGTGGATAATCTCCCTACATATCTCTCCCCACCAGAAGATACATTTGTTACCACTGATGAATCTAAAAGCGAAGTGAAGTGAAGTCGGTCAGCTCAGTTGTGTCCAACTCTTTGCGACCTGTGGACTGTGGCCTGCCAGGCTCCTCTGTCCATGGGATTCTCCAGGCAAGAATACTGGAATGGGTTACCATTTCCTTCTCCAGGGATCTTCCCGACCCAGGGATCGAACCTGGGTCTCCCGCATTGGAGGCAGACGCTTTAACCTCTGAGCCACCAGGGAAGCCCTGATGAATCCATACGTACATTAAATAGATAAAGTCCCCATGGACTTCCCTGGTGGCTCAAATAAAGCATCTACCTACAATGTGGGAGACCCAGGTTCGATCCCTGGGTTGGGAAGATCCTCTGGAGAAGTAAATGGCAACCCACTCTAGTATTCTTCCCTGGAAAATCCCATGGACAGAGGAGCCTGGTGGGCTACAGTCCATAGGGCGTAAAGAGTCAGTCACGATTGAGCAACTTCACTTTCTTTTCTTTCCTAGTTTACCCTTATGCTTCTCTTTAGGGATCTACACTCTACGGGTCTGGGCAAATGTATAATAACCTGTGTCCATCATGACAGTTTAACACAATTTCGTGATCCTAAAAGTTCTCTAGACTCAAGATATTCATAGCCCCTTCTTCGTAACCCAAGTCAACCACTGACCTTTTTAATCTCTTCTATGTTTTCTACAATGTGGTTTCTTTTTAATCTCTTTTAATGTAATACAATTTCAGTTGTGTTCAACGCTTTGGACTTCTGTGGCTCAGATGGTAAAGTGTCTGCCTACAATGCGGGAGACCTGGATTCGATACCTGGGTCGGGAAGATCCCCTGGAGAAGAAAATGGCAACTGATTCCAGTACTCTTGCCTGGAAAATCCCATGGACAGAAGAGCCTGGTAGGTTACAGTCCATAGTGTCACAAAGAGTCGGACATGACTGAGCAACTTCACTCACTCACTCTCAACTCTTTGAGGCCTCATGGACTATACAGTCCATGGAATTCTCCAGGCCAGAATACTGGAGTGGGTAGGCTTTCTATTTTCCAGGGGATCTTTCCAACCCAGGGATTGAACCCAGGTCTCCCACATTGCAGGCAGATTCTTTATCAACTGAGCTATCAGGGAAGTTCTTAATCTCTTCTACATTTCCTACAAAGCAACAGTTAGAACTGACACAGAACAACAGACTGGTTCCAAATTGGGAAAGGAGTATGTCAAGGCTATATACTGTCACCCTTCTTTTTAACTTCTATTCAAACTCAGTTCAGTTCAGTTGCTCAGCTGTGTCCGACTCTGCAATCCCGTAGAGTGCAGCATGTCAGGCTTCCTTGTCCATCACCAACTCCCAGAGCTTACTCAAACTCATGACAATTGACTTGGTGATGCCATCCAATCATCTCATCCTCTGTTGTCTCCTTCTCCTCCTGCCTTTAATCTTTCCCAGCATCAGGGTCTTTTCCAATGAGTCAGTTGTCACATCAAGTGGCCAAGGTAATGGAATTTCAGCTTCAGCATCAATGAATATTTAGAACTGATTTCCTTTAGGATGGAATGGTTGGATCTCCATGCTGTCCAAGAGACTCTCAAGAGTCTTTTCCAACACCACCGTTCAAAAGCATCAATTCTTTGGTGCTCAGCTTTCTTTATAGTCCAACTCTGACATCCATACAAGACTACTGGAAAAACCATAGCCTTGACGAGATGGACCTTTGTTGGCAAACTAATGTCTCTGCTTCTTAATATGCTGTCTAGGTTGGTCATATCTTTTCTTCCAAAGAGCAAGTGTCTTTTAATTTCATGGCTGCAGTCACCATCTACAGTGATTTTGGAGCCCAAAAAATAAAGTCTGTCACTGTTTCCATTGTTTCTCCATCTATTTGCCATAAAATGATAGGACCAGATGCCATGATCTTAGTTTTCTGAATGTTGAGCTTTAAGCCAACTTTTTCATTCTCCTCTTTGACTTCCATCAAGAGGCTCTTTAACCCTTCTTTGCTTTCTGCCATAAGGATGGTGTCATCTGCATATCTGAGATTATTGACATTTCTCTCAGAAATCTTGACTCCAGTTTGTGCTTCATTCAGCTGTGTTTCTCATGATGTATTCTGCATATAAGTTAAATAAGCAGGGTGACAATATACAGCCTTGATGTACTCCTTTCCCAATGTGGAACCAGTACATCATGTGAAATGCCAGGCTGGATGAAGCACAAGCTGGATTTGAAATAGCTCTACTGGAATTCCATCACCTCCACTAGCTTTCCTTGAAGTTATGCTTCCTAAGCATCTGGATGAAGCACAAGCTGGAATCAAGATTCCCGGGAGAAGTATCAATAACCTTGGATATGCAGATAACACCACTCTTATGGCAGAAAGCAAAGAACCTCTTTAGCAGAAAGCTAAGGAGCCTCTCAATGAAAGTGAAAGAGGAGAGTGAAAAAGTTGGCTTAAAGCTCAACATTCAGAAAACTATCACTTCATGGCAAATAGATGAGAAACAATGGAAAAAGTAGCCGACTTTATTTTGGGGGATCCAAAATCACAGCATATGGTGACTGCAGCCATGAAATTAAAAGATGCTTGCTCCTTGAAAGAAAAGCTATGACCAACCTAGATAGCATATTAAGAAGCAGAGACATTAGTTTGCCAACAAAGGTCCGTCTCGTCAAGGCTATGGTTTTTCCAGTAGTCTTGTATGGATGTGAGAGTTGGACTATAATAAAAGCTGAGCACCGAAGAATTGATGCTTTTGAACGGTGGTGTTGGAAAAGACTCTTGAGAGTCCCTTGGACAGCAAGGAGATCCAACGAGTCCATCCTAAAGGAAATTAGTTCTGAATATTCATTGGAAGGACTGATGCTGAAGCTGAAACTCCAATACCTTGGCCACTTGATGTGACAAACTGACTCATTGGAAATGACCCTGATGCTGGGAAAGATTGAAGGCAGGAGAAGGAGACAACAAAGGATGAGATGATTGGATGGCATCATCTACTGAATGGATATGAGTTTGGGCAATCTCCAGAAGCTGGTGGTTAACAGGGAAGCCTGGTATGCTGCAGTCCGTGGGGTCTCAAAGAGTCAGAAACACCTGAGCAACTGAACTGAACTGATGAAGCAGGATAGGGGCGCTCACTCACCATCAAATCTGCTGGTGACTTGATCTAGAACTTATTATCTTTTAAAACTGTCAGAAGTAAATGTTTAGTCTTTAAGCCACCAGTCTATGATATAGCAGCCTAAAAGGAGTAAGACAACTGGGATAAGTAAGCACTAATTAAGTAAAATACAGTGTGATGATAAGTCTAATGAAAGTGCACTTGTTAGGTTCCTGGGTGTGCCAATTTAAATCTGTGCTTAGGAGGACTTCCCTGGTGTTCTAGTGGTTAAGACCCCATGCTTCCACTGCAGGCATAGGGGTTTGATCCTTGGTTAGGAAACAAAGATCCCACAAGCCATGTGGCACAGCCAAAATAATTTTTGCTATAACAGATCATAGAACTCAGAGAAATATTTATCAAGCTAACATTTATGAAACAATATGGTAAAGGTTGGAGAAGGAAATGGCAACCCACTCCAGTATTCTTGCCTAGAGAATCCTGTGGACAGAGGAGCCTGGTGGGCTGCTGTCCATAGGGTAACAAAGAGTCGGACACGACTGAAGTGACTTAGCAGCAGCAGCAGCATGGTAAAGATTATTGATGAATAGCCAGATGAATAGACACAGAGGAGAAGGTCTGAGATGGTCCCAGTCATGGGAGCTTTGGCACTTGTGGATTTGGGCTGCTTCACCCTCCCAGTGTGAACATGTGTGCCAACCTGGAAATTCACCAAACATTCCCAGAACTGAGATTTTATGAAGGTTTACTCATGTAGGCACGATCAATAATTACTGCTGTTCTTAGCCCTTTCCACCCTCTCTGGAAGATGAAGGGCAGGTTGAAAATTCCAAGCTTCTAATCATGGAAATCAACCCTGAATATTCACTGGAACAACTGATGCTGAAGCTGAAGCTCCAACACTTTGTCCACCTGATGAGAAGAGCTGACCCATTGGAAAAGACTCTGATGCTGAGAAAGATTGAAGACAAAAGGAGAAGGAGGTGGCAGAGGATAAGATGGTTAGATAGCATCACCGACTCCGTGGACATGAATTTGAGCAAACTGCAGGCAATAGTGAAGGACAGGAAAGCCTACGTGCTGCAGTCTATGGGGTTGAAAAGAGTCAGACACGACTTAGCGACTGAACAATAACAACAAAATCATGGCTTGATCTTTCCAGTGATCAGCCTCCATCCAAGAGCCCAACTCGAGTCACCTCAGTAGGACAAAATATGCTCCTAGTGTAAGTGAGAATGGGGTTCGGCTGCTCACCTGCTCAAAAGCCAATCAACAGTCCAGGTTGGTGGAAAGGAAAATTTGCTTTATTTTGAATATTGGCAACCAGGGGTCATCCAAGAATGGACTCCTGTCCAAAGGCTAACTTTTCACCTCTATAGCTTTTATAGATGGAGGGAGGAGGCTACATGCACAAACAACATCAACTCTGACAGTCATCTTGAAATTGGTCTTCGGTGGTCTGACCAGTGTTGTCTTGATTATTTTAGGTACAGCTAATCTTCAGTCACAAGATCAGTTTGTTTCCATTTCTCTGAGGTCCAGTCTCAGAATTGAGTCAGCTGCTGTCATGGCTACAGTCTTGTTATGTACTTGAGAAGGAACTAAAGGTCCTTGACTTTGCTTAATAACCAAATTGTTATTATTTAGTCTTGCTGGACTGTTTGCCTTTGTTTCTGCATTTTCTCACTTCTCTGATTAAACTTATTCTTTGGCTAACATTTTTCCCACAGACAAAAGGTAATCAGAGGACACAGAGGGAAAAACCAGAGGGTCTTGTTCCATTTCACTAGTATTCTTACATGGGACTTACAAGCTCTGAGGATGAAATGGTTGGATGGCATCGCAGGCTAGATGGACAAGTTTGACTAAACTCCAGGAGTTGGTGATGAACAAGGAGGCGTGGCGTGCTGCAGTCCATGGGTTGGAAAGAGTCGGACACAGCTGAGCGACTGAACTGAACTACAAGCTCAGTGCCAGGAAGTGAGGGGGAAGAGACCAATATTCATGTTTTCAATATTTTCATGTGTGTATGTGTGTGTGTGCTCAGTCGTGTCCTACTCTTTGAGACCCCATGGACTATCGCCTGCCAGGCTCATTTGTGCATGGGATTTTCCAGGCAAGAATACTGGAGTGGCTTGCTGTTTCCTACTCCAGAGCATCTTTCCAAACCAAGGGTTGAACCCACCTCTCAGGTGTCTCCTGCATTGGTAGGCAGATTCTTTACCACTACACCACCTGGGAAACCCCAATCATCTCACACCACGCCAAACCCAGTAAAGAAATATCTCTGGGAGCAGGAACCCGTCGTGACAGTTTTTAAAGCTCACCATGTGATTCTGATGTGCAAAGTCAGGTCCAGTTTATTTTTGCGCTTATCAAGCTACATATGAAACACCTAGAATTGTTAATAAGATTCAAGATATTAGTTTGAGAGTACTGGCTGTGGCTAAGGGTTTGTATTTCTTACAAGCTACAGTCCCTGGACTTCACCGCAGGTACCAAGAGTCTCTTTACTCAAGAGAATTTGATGAAGAAAAATAAAGAAAATTAACTTGAGGTGACAAACAAAAATGAGAACACCTACAATATACATTCTATTTCAGAGCATTTTATTAATACTTAAAGAAATCAATCAAAAATAACATTATAATGGTTTTTTATAACAAACTGTAAAAAGTTAAGAAAATAAGTGCCCTTAACCAAGTGAAAAGAACTTCCACAGAAATTCTTCAGACATTTTCCAAAATCATAAAGAGGCCTTTTGCCCAGTTACCCATATTTTAGTCATTTACTCATCCACATGGATGAATTTCATAGCTTTCTATTGACATTATAACAGTTTCTTTGTATTCCACTTCTTACATAGCTAACTTACAAAGGACTACCTATGATAATTTCACAAGCTCCATTTTAAATACAACATAAATTTACAAAACGTCAAGGCAGTGTTTGTCCCTCGGTCCCCAGTCATGTCTGGAGTTCCAGAATCTGCACTGGACTCAGGGATGCCTACATCTTTCCAACTCTTCGCCACTCAGTCTCATCCCAATCTCGCGAGACTTGAAGATGAGCCTCCCTCCATGAGAGCGAGGGGGAGGGTCACACGGTCACTCAGGGGAGAAAGAGACAAGGACACACCTGTCCCTCAGATTCCTCGATGATGTGAGGGTTCTGACCAATGAGTGTAGACTTCTTGAGTGGAGGAAGCAGCTGAGATTGGAGCTTGGCCAGCCCCCATCCCATCTTATAAAGACAGTTCTGTCTGGCTGACCAGAAACACTCATACACTCGTGGTGTGGACTGGAGACACTCCAGGTCTTTTTTTTTTTTTTTTTAGTTTTAACTGGAGGATAATTCCTTTACAAGGCTGTGTTGATTTCTGCCACACAACAGTCAGCCATAAGTCTACATATGTACCCTGCCTCTAGAAACTCCCCCCCACCTCCCACCCCACCCCACCCCTC
>SJXQ01013078.1:407572-419856 GCA_006408695.1 Aepyceros melampus | reverse complement strand
GGGTATGACAGCACTGGGCTGAGCTCCCTGTGTTCTGCAGCAGCTTCCCACTAGCCATCTATTTTATACATGGTAATATACGTGTTTCAGTGCTACTACTCAGTTCGTCCTCCTGCCTCCTTCCCACCCCGGGGACACTGCAGATCTTGACAGGGCTCGGCCAAACTGAGCTGGGTGGAGCCTGGAGGCATAAAGGGGCTTTCCTGGGGGAGTCCAGTGGTTAAGACTCCACTCTCCCAATGCAGGAGGTGAGGGTTCGTTCCCAGTTAGGGAACTAAGATCCCACGTGCCGCAGAGTGCAGCCAGGAAAAAAGTTGGGCGTCACGGCTGGTGTCTTCCTGGTCACGTGGGTGCTTGTTAGGATCCAAGTCCAGGTGTACTGAGGGGACATGGGAGAGCCTGGCAGCCCCAGAGCAGGTGGCTAAGAATGGGGCTGGAAGCTGTAAGACAGGCCAAGTTTGCCTTTTGGTGAGAGATTCTGGCAAGTCTGCATGGGGATCTAGGAAGCCCTCTCAAGTCATGCCTGGATACTTCACTGAGTTCTGGGCACGCTGTTGTGCAGCACGTTGCGGGCTGGGCTTTGAGCCCACAACAGGACATTAGCCTTGTGCCCAGAGGTCACAGACACAACCCAGGGCAAGCCGGGTGGAGTGGAGTATCCCACGGGACACCATCAGGCCCACTGGCTGTCGACTTGGCCATGAGAGGGGCCTCCGGCAGCAGGTCTGCACAGCTAGGTGGGTGAGGCATTAGTGTCCACCTCATGTCTTGCGTCCATAAGCACTCAGTTCAAGGGCAGAGTCATCTCTTCTTGGGGATCTGGGCCAGTGGCTGACCCATGACGACTGGGCCTAGGACAGGTTTCCTCTTAGACGTTTGGATAGGCATCGGCCGGGTGGGTTGCTGTGGGAGAGGGAACCTCATTAGATACCTCGGGAGTCAGAATTATCTAACAATGCAATACAGCACCGATCGTTTCAACCATATAGTAATAGAAAACAGGAAGATGATAAGCAATTTGGGCAAATGTATTAGCTGGCAGACTAATACAATATAATTATATATATATGTAATATACATATAATAAAATAAAATGAAATACAATAGACAGAAAATAAATATACGCTAGGAGGTTTTTTCTACAACAGGAAGAGGAACGACCCAATTAGACACAGACAACACATGCAAAATTAAATTTCACAGAAAAGACATGCAAATAAATGGCCATTACACATTTGCAGAGAAATTCACCTCAGAGGTGGTAAAGGGGAAAAATTACAATACCAATCTGAGGCTTTTTCCCATCAGTTATGGCCATGAAAACTTCCCTATATTGTCTAATGTTAAGGTCAACGGTAGAAACATTTTCCTATACAATGTGGAGAATGTCAATAGCAACTATCTTTTTGAGGACAATTAGGAGTAATTGCAAGTTAAAAGATGCCTCATCTGGACTTGGAAGTCAGAGAAGGCATCTGATAAAACACTTTGTATGCTGAAATCATCCCTGATTATTCATTGGAAGGACTGATCCTGAAGCTGAAGCTCCAATAAGTTGGCCACCTGATGTGAAGAGCCAACTCATTGGGAAAGACCCTGATGCTGGGAAAGACTGAGGGCAGGAGGAGAAGGAGCAACAGATAATGAGATGGTTGGATAGAATTACCAACTCAATGGACCTGAATGTGAGCAGACTTCAGGAAATGGTGAAGGTCAGGGAAGCCTGGCATGCTACAGTCCATGGGGTGGCAAAGAATCAGACACAACTGAGCCCCTGAACAATAAAAATGCTAAAGTGCCTTCACCAGCTTTTGCTGGCCTACTTGCACAAAAGAGAAAACATTAAAATAAAGTGGGACCAGAATTTTGGATTCCCCAACCCATAGTGTAAAAAAAAAATGGAACCTGAAAAATACAGAAAAGGAAAGCGAAAAACAGGACACTTAGCGGTCAGCCCGGGTTTAACATGACCTTGCACACAGGCGAGGCATGAAGTGAAGTCGCTCAGTCACGTCCGATTCCTAGCGACCCTGTGGACTGCAGCCACCAGGCTCCTCCGTCCATGGGATTTTTCAAGCAAGAGTACTATATCACAGAGAAGCACAAGGGGGATGGAAGGGAGGAACAGAGCAGCGGGGCTTGGGCAAGACTCACCCTCATGAAGGCACACACATCCTCAGGCTCCTGCCAGGGTCTCTGCCTCTTCCCTTGGCAACTCATGGGGTGGGTCTGGGGAACAGCATTTCTCTGCTGCACCTCTTGCCTGCAGAACAGTTCATGTTAAGTGTCTGGATGCCCCCACCTTTCTCTCTTCACCACTGACCAGGAACCAGGAGCAGCCCTGGAACCTAGTCCTAGCCCCTGTTTGGAGTGAGGAAGGCGGCCAAGGTTCTGAGACTTTTGCAAAGGCAAGTCCTTCCACCATTTCAGAGGCAGCTTCCTCTCCCGGGAAGCGCCTCTTCCCCTCCTGAGGTCTCATCCTTGAACATTCTCAGGTCATTCTCTCCATCTTTTCAAGAGAGCTGCTGGCCCTTCCCCCATCGTGATTCTCAGGACTAGAATGAGCTCTGAGGGTGTCCCCCCCACCACCACAAATCATTCTGAGTTCCAGGATTCCTCACCTTGGTTCTGGTTCCTGCTCTCTGACAGCCTCATTAAAGAACATTGGAGTCTGGATGTCCTGGGGTCTCCTTGGTTCCAGATTCTCCTTCTTCTTGGAGCCCAAAGGCTGTGGAGCAACAGCGCCAGCCCAGGACTTCATGGGGCACCACTTGCTGGTGGCCAGGTGTCCAAAAGCACCACAGTTTCTGCACTTCACCTGGGGGTGGGGGAGGAGTGTGGAGTTAACAGGTATCACAGGCAATCTTTTTTCAAAGATTAATTTATTTTATAGTTTTTTCAACCTTTTAAAAGCCATACCAACGTAGTATGTGGGGTCTTCGTTCCCTGACCAGGGATCGAACCCATGCCCCCTGCATTGGAAGCATGGAGTCTTAACCACTGGACCGCCAGGGAAGTCCCCACAGGCAAATTTCAAAGGTTAATACAGTTGACTCTTTGAGACATGGTTGAACGGGGCAGATCCATTTACACTAAGATATTTTTCATACATACGTACTATAGGATGACCACATCCAAAGTTGGTTGAATTCTCAGATGGGAAACCAATTGCAAGTATAATGGACCACAGGGCTGGCTCTAAAGTCATAGTTGGATTTTCCATTGACTGAGGTTTGCCTCTCCTAACTCTTGCATTGTTTCAGGATCAGCTGCATATGGACAGATTTTTGAAGTTGCATATTGATTTGGGATAGAAGACATGGATCAGAGCTGCCAGGAAATTTGAGATACTATGATGCAAGGAGATCCAATGAGTTCATCCTAAAGGAAATCAGTCCTGATTTTTCATTGGAAGGACTGATGCTGAAGCTGAAACTCCAATACTCTGGCCACTTGATGAGAAAAACTGACTCACTGGAAAACACCCTGATGTTGGGAAAGACTGAAGGTGGGAGGAGAAAGGGACGACAGAGGATGATATGGTCGGATGGCATCACCGACTCAATGGACATGAGTTTGAGTAAACTCCAGGAGTTGGTGATGGACAGGGAAGCCTGGTGTGTTGCAGTCCATGGGGTCGCAAAGAGTCAGACACGACTGAGTGACTGAACTGAACTGAACTGAACTGATGGTGCTGCCCACAGAGCATTTTAAAGAGAGAGATCAAGGAGAAAAGAATCTAGTGTCTAAAGGTGATAAAAATGAACCAGGTTTGTGCATTGGAAAAACACCCAGCTTGACATGACAATGAACACTGAATAAAGTTGCTCCTCAGAGGAGTTGATGGGTCAATTGCCCTGGCGAGGATACTACAAACCAAGCCAGTCTTGGATAAGTAAGAACATCTGAGTCATAAGACACAGATGTTTCTGAGTTCTCTGGTGGTCCAGTGGTTAGGACTCAGCACATTCACTGCCCCAAGCAGGGGTTCAATACTTACTTGGGGAACTAAGATCCTGCAAACATTTCCACAGTAAAATCCACTCTCTGGGATGCATGCAGACACCCTGGTTCTTGAAATATCCAAGCTCCACCTACCTTGTTATTCTCATCTGAGAAAGTAGTCCTCTGCTCCACAGGTCCCCTCAGTAGCTTCTTCACATTCTGAGCCACAGTGGGTCTCTGGGGCAGTTGGTGAATGTAGTGACTTTTTATCTGCCTCACTTCCTGGGGCTTCTGGGCATTCTTCCTTGGGAGTTGACTGTTGGATTTTCTAGTCACAAGAAAAAAAATAAAGGTAAACACAAAGACCCTGATGGAAAAGACACTGATGCTGGAAAAGACTTGAGGGAAGGAGGAGAAGGGGATGACAGAGGATGAGATGGTTGATGGCATCATTGACTCAATGGACATGAGTTTGAGCATACTCCGGGAGCTGGTGATGGACAGGGAAGCCTGGCCTACTGCAGTCCATGGGGTCGCAAAGAGTCGGACTCGCACTAAGGCACACCCTCTGTGAGTTGATCTACTCATGAACTCATGTCCCATTCTGTGAAATGTGTCTTTTCCCGTCATTACTTAGTTCCAGAGTAGGACAATGCCTGAGATGAATCCTCTTATTAACAAACAGGGAAATTAGATTTGCAAGCTTGAATGCCTGGTTTTGATGACTTGGCTATGATCAGGGCTACTTCTAATGTTTCTCCTTGAGAATTTCAACGTAAACTTGGGCCTGAATTTTTAGATTTTTAGCCAAGTACTCACTCCAACATTTAAGCATCTACCAATATTTATTAAAGCCAAAACAGAGGCAGCCAACAACTATGGAATTTTACCCCACATATTTTCAGAAAACTCACAATTTTCACATAACAACTTCTCACTGAGAAAACCTGCCAGTTCTTCTGACAAAGTGTTGCAAAGATGTGACATGTAAATTAATGAACACCAGTGAAATTTCAGACATGACCCCAACCCCATAGGTCAATGTTCAATAGAGGCTTTTGCACAAAGCCACAGATGAACAAGCAGTCTGAGAGTCCTTGTACAAGCTCACATATATGTGCAAACTCACACCAGGCTGAGGCTGTGCTGTGCTGAGGGACACACAATCAAAAGTCTATTGGGGGGGAGGGTCTTCCTGGTGGCTCAGTGGTGAAAAATTCACCTGCCAAGGCAGGAGACAATCCCTGGTCTGGGACGATCCCACATGCTGTGGAGCAGCAAAGCCTATGTGCCACAACTATTGTGCCTAAACCAAAGCTATTGTGCCTAAACAACTATTGTGCCTAGAGCCCAAGAGCTGCAACTGTTGAAGCCGGAGTGCCCTAGAGCCTGTGCTCTGCCATAGAGAAGCCCACACACCGCAACTAGAAAGAGTACCCCCCCACACACACAATGCTCGCCACACCTACAGAAAAGCCCATGCCGCATCAAAGACCCAGTATAGTCAATAACTAAATAAGTAATTGTTTTAAAGTCTACTGGAGGGAGGAATTGGGATTGACACATACACTACTGATACTATGTATAAAATAGATAACTAATGAGAACCTACTGTATAACATGGGAGACTCTACTCTGTGGTGACCTAAATGGGAGGGAAACCCAAAGAGGGGATATATGCATACATGTGCCTGATTCACTTTGCCGTACAGCAGAAACTGACCTATTGTAAAGCAACTATACTTCAAGAAAAAAAAAAAAAACACATTTTTTTTAATCTATGCAAGCAGAAATCTACAGCTACATCTGTGCCCTTGGGAATCCCTCCAGGCTCTATCCACATCACTGTCTGACGTCTGACCTACCTCTCCTCTTGGACTCCAGGTCTCTGTGGAGCTCCGTGAGGCTTGTGCACTGGAGGCTGACATTTCTTATCGGGGACACAGCGGGCAGTTGGGTCCTCTCCTGGCAATAGAGGGAACCGTAGCAGAACCTCCACGGAAGCATCAACTACCCATTTCTCTGTCATCAAGTCGAGCTGATGGAGACAAACAACATACAATCTGAGTTTTGCACCCAGGAAGAAGCCTTGGGATTACAGAAGATGAAAAAGACTCCCAGTTTCCTAAGGTCTTTAATGTAATGCTAGTCTGGGTGTAAACGTTCTTTCCTCCAACCCCATAATAAGTTTCTCGTTATCTTCAAGGAGCAGGCAGCAGGGGCTGAACATGGGGTGTTAAGCGAATACTGGGAATCTCCAAGCGAGAACTGAAGAGCCAGAGCCGTAGCATGTTGGTTCTCTTTTGTCTCCATCGGGTCGAAACTCGATTTTTGATTGAGTTCGATTGATTGAATTATTGGTCACATGATTGAACTCAATCTCCAAGCACCCTTTCCTACGCGCACCCATGTTGTTCATCACTGAGTTTCACCCCTGTGCACAGGAAAGCCTGCCTTAGCACTGACACCAGAGCAGAAGTCCACCTTATTCCTCAACATCTTACTTGCCCGACCTAAAACCTTGAGTACTTACATCTCTTTGTGGGATCCCGATCTCCTGTAAGAATGCTTTACCCTGTTCCATGGAAAGTTTGCTGGGGTCCATCACTGCTGGTTTTACCCCAGAGATTCTCTTTCTCTGTGGAGTAAAGAAAATGAAATTTTATTTTAGACACTGAATTTTAGGCCATTGAATTTTAGACATTCTTAGAACCTCCCATGTACAGGACAGTCAAGTCCCATCCCTCTTCTCTGCCTACCATCTCACCTGCTACCTTTTACTCAAAGTGTATGTACATATTCTACTAGGAACAGAGTACCAATTAATGACAAATCAGGTGATACTATTTACAATAGCCAAGACATGGGAACAACCTAAATGCTCATCCACAGATGAATGGATACAGAAGATGTGGTAATGCTCATCCACAGGTGAATGGATACAGAAGATGTGGTAAATATGAGTACTACTCAGGCATAAAAAAATACGAAATAATGCCATTTGTAGCAATATGGATGGACCTAGAGATACTCATACAAGTGAAGTAAGTCAGAAAGACAAGTATCTTATGATTTCTCTTATATGTGGAATCTAAAATATGACGTAAGTGAACTTATCTATGAAACAGACTCACAGACATAGAGAACAGATTGTGGTTGCCAAGGGTGATGAGGGGTGAGGGAGGAATGAAGTGAGAGATTGGGGTTAGCGATGCAAACTATTATATATAAAATGGATAAACAACAAAGTCCTACTGCATGGTACAGGAAACTGTATTCAATATCCTATTACAAATCGAATGGAAAGGAATATGGAAAAAGAATACATATAAATTTATATAACTGAAACATTGCACTGTATACAAGACATTAACCTTCATGTAAAAATTAACACATCGGAAGTATTTTGTGAATCGGCACTGTGCTAGAAATTCTAGCAAAGAATTAACTAATCCTTACCGCAATGCCTGGAAATGGACCGCTACAGTTTTCCCAATCTCCTAGTTTGCTGAGGACAAACTGAGGCCCCCAAAGAGAAAAGAATTCAACGGTGCTTTTGCCATCTGTCCAGAGCCGCTCAGATATGTGGACACTTGGCAAAACCGCTGGAGACAGAGCGTTACCTGAATGAACAGAGAAGAGACCACTGACCAGAATGCCTTCTGGGGGCCTTTATACCGTCTTAGGACCGCCCCCCTGGCCACGCCCTCCCAATAGCCCCATCTCCTTTACCTAATCACGTGACAAAGCCCCGCCAACTAACCTGGACAGAATGTTGTATTGCGTTTTTACCATTCTTTTACACTCCCACTTTATTTCGAAGTATAAACCTGAAAAAAATAGTCGAATTTGGTCTTTGCCATTCCCTATGACTTGAGAAAGATATATGTATAACTACTTCATTTAAACAATATAGTGAAAACATTAGTCCCTCACTGCTCGCGGACTCTTCTGACCCATGGACTGTAGCCAGTAAGGCTCCTCTGTCCATGGGTTTCTCCAGGGGAGAATACTGAAGTGGGTTGCCAATTCCTCCTTCAGGGGATCTTCCCAACCCAGGGATCAAACCCATGTCTCCTACATTGCAGGTGTATTCTTTACCCTTGAATCTCCTGGGAAGCCCCTCACTCAGGGAACGACTTTGAAAGGATGGAATGGGTTGACTAAAAAATCAATAGGATCTAATGGAAATACAAATAGATTGCAGTGGGAATACATCCTACTCCACAAGCGTGATAAGAAGTAAATAAAATTTACCATAATGGATTATATTAAGAAAAAGAAAAGACAGTTCTGCCAGGAACAGGAAAGAAAGGGTCAGCACACGGTATATCTGATCATTCAGATGGTCTAGAATAAAGTGTGTTTTCCTCTTCATATTTTCAATGACCAATTTCAAGTACTGAGGAAGCACTTCCCAAACACAAATTAAGTTAGAATAACTCATCTCTGGGACTTCCTGTCAGTCCAGTGGTTAAAACTCTGTGCTTCCATGGGAGGAGGCCAAAAAATAAAAATATAAAATAAAATTTCTCAAAAGAAAATGTAACTCTGGTTTCCACATAGCTCTTACAATTATGGTCAGGGTCCTAAATTTCAACCAGCTCCAAATATGTTCTGCTAAACACACTGGGATAAAAATAAATGAGTAACTCTATTTTATATTTTTATTTTTTGGCCTTCTCCCATGGAAGTGCAGAGTCTTAACCATTGAACCTCCTGGCCACACCCTCAGGTAACTCCATCATCCTAATCTAATCACATGGTAACAGAGCCCTGCCCACCTCCCCTGATTGGATGGAATATTCTAGTGGTTGTTAACCATTCTGTCACACTCCAAATTATATCCAGTGTGTAGAAATAAAGAAATATAACTTGGTCTTTGGCATTCCATATGATCTTAGGAAGACAGACATATGAATGTACAATTTTGCAATTATATACTATGTTTAAAATATTAAAGCCTATGCTGACAGTGGGAGAGGATATGCATGAGTTGGGGAGGTGGGTACATGGAAATATTTGAGCTTTCTGCTCATTTTTGCTGTGAGCTAAACACTGCTATAAAAATAGACCCTGTTTAAAAAAAAAAACAAAACCTCATGCATTAAAAATATTCAGGGTCCTGAATTTAAATCAGCTTCAAACTAATTTTCCTAAGTACACCAGGATAGAGAGAAGTTAATAACTCAGTTTTTAAAAGCCCTTGCTCAAAGACAACAGGGCTCCATAACTGATAATCCAACCCCTCACCCCACCTCCCACCCCACACACAAATCAGTCTGAGTCACCATTATTTAAAAAGTTTGACTTTCATCTAAAAATGGACATTTTAGAAGTATTTTGTGAATCAGACACGATGCCAAGAAATGCTATTTAACAATTAACTAATCCTCACCTCAACACTCAAATTGGTCCTCAATAGATTTGTCCCACTCAGCAATTTCTCTGAGGGATTCCTTGAGTTCTCAAGGAGAAATCAGAACTAAGCTATGTCCTTGCCCTCCGTCCTGAGCCAATCAAATACGTGGACTCTGCACAAAACCACTGGAGACAGAATGTTCACCAAGATGACTGGAGAACCAACTGCAGACTAGAATTCCTTCTTCTGCTGGGCTTTATACTGTCTCAGGACCCACTGGCTATGCCCTCCAGATAATCCCATCATCCTAACCTAATCACCGATCCCATCCCCCTGATTGGATAGAATGTTTTATAGGTGTTTACCATTACTTCATACGTTCCATTTTTTTCTCAAATGTATACATCTGAAACAACGTGCTACAATTAGGTTTTGCCAATTTCTATAATATTTAAAACCATAGTGGCACTAGTGGTACAGAACCTGACTGCCAATGCTGGAGACCTAAGAGCCGAGGGTTCGATCCCTGGGTCGGGAAGATTCCAGGGAGTAGAAATGGCTGCTGCTGCTGCTGCTAAATCGCTCCCTTCGTGTCTGACGGTACAACCACAAATAAGGCTTCTAATCTCACGAGAAGAAGACATATTCCAATCAGCCAATAGGAACAAGCCACGCCCCTTGAGGTTCCAATAAAAGGCCAGTTCATCCCTTCAGTGGACACGTCTCACACCGAACCTCTCTGAGAGCAGGCTCTTCGTTTGGAGCTCCAGATGGAATCCGGCACAGAAGACCGGCACTCCCACAGCCCTTCCATGGAACAACCCACTGATCAGACCCCCTCACAACAGGACCCTTTTGAAGAAAAGAGCTCTGATGTGGAGGAGAAACTCTCTGAAGCGAAAGGCGAAATAGTCCTACCCAACTCCAACAGAACTCCGTGGAAAAAAGGGGCTCAGATAAGGAGGAGAAACGATCCGAAGAAAAAGGCAAGACCTTCTCTTTCCACTTAGACAGCCACGTCCAGAGGCCAGATAGGAAACTGAGCTGTTGGTCTAGGGTGGAAAGGAGGAATGGAATCAGGGACATCTAATTTGTGGGTATTTTATTTGGAGATTGATAGGAGCCGAACCCCAGTCCTATGAGGGTTCTGAGTACTGTGGCGATGATCCCCCAGAACCGTATGGCTCCAGTTCGCATAGGATGCGTCTGCAGGGCCTCCATTGAGAGATTTGCCCCAAAATACGGGTGAGGGATGGACTAGACACTAAAGCGTCCCTCAAGGAGGGCAGTCGTTTCATTCCCTCTTTTTTCCAGGGTTGGAGCCCGAGATGGATGAGAAAGAGAATTCGAAGGAAAATGAGACCCAAGACAGAAAGAGACGCACTGCTTCTTCAGGTAAGACTTCATTTTTCTGGAGAAGAGGGACAGGACAGGAGGTACCCCAGTCTCCCTGGGCAGGGAACTAGGTGAGCTTTGGCCGCCAGGCCTTGCCCATCCTGAACTCTAGGATGCGTAGCGGGCAAACCACCTTTTGTTGCGATCTTGGCTTCTTGTGTGTCGGGGATCAGCTAGGTTGTCAAGGCACGGGTTGCACGCAGTCACTCAAAACTCTCACCTGATCCACAGATTCAGAACGCAGTTCCAGTTCCGAGAGTTCCAGAAAGCGGAAGATGGATTCCAGGGACTGCACCTGCGATGGAACAGGTAGGATCTTGCTTTTGGGTCTCGAGGTGTGTGAAGAGAAAACAGGTGACTTGTCCAGTGCATGGTTGTCCAACGGCTGAAGGCATTTAGAAATTCTGGGATTCCTGGAGCATTTGAGGGCCCAAGATGGGGGCAGCATCACCTCGTTCTAGAGCTGAGGGTGTGGCGCAGGAGAGGTGGGGTGTACCTGAAGGCGCGTGGTGAGATCCCTGGGATGGTGGGTCTTTGGGAATGATGTGGTAGGTCTCTCACCGCATGCTTTGTCCGTAGGGGCCTCTCCCGATGAACCCAGTGTGACTTCGGAAAACAAGAAACGGAAGGTGCTTGAGCCTGGCCGCAGCAGCTCCAGCGAAAAGATCCGGGCTCCTTGCTCCAGAAGACCCCACCCGAGGCGCCCTGGGCGCAGCCAGCGGCCCAGATCCAGGTCCCCCGAAGACCAGTTGCCTCCACTCCGAAAAAGCCTCGTGACCTCCCTGCGCTATATGTCCGAGGCCATTTATCAGAGTATAGTCCACATGCACAAGCAGCCGGGATATTCCCCGCAGTGCTGGCAGCAGCTGGCCCAGCTCCGGGGCCCTCTGTGGGCCGCAGCGCAGACCACGTATGCCATGGCCAACCAGGCGGCCTATGCCTTTCCCGCCGAGGGCTGGCTCTCTCCGGCCCCAGTGCAGGGTACCCCGGGGCCAACCAAGGATGGAGGAGAAGGGCCGAGCTCCGAGGCCAGTCCACCTCTTCTCTAGACGGCAGAGCGTCAGAAGAAGCTTGATTTCAGCCAGGGGGACCCAAGCCTACTCAGCAGAGACCACAGCTCTGACAGTGAGAGCCAAGCCTTGAAACCCCCTGCTGCTGCTGCTGGTGCTGCTAAGTCGCTTCAGTCGTGTCCGACTCTGTGTGACCCCATAGACGGCAGCCCACCAGGCTCCCCTGTCCCTGGGATTCTCCAGGCAAGAACACTGGAGTGGGTTGCCATTTCCTTCTCCAATGCATGAAAGTGAAAAGTGAAAGTGAAGTCGCTGAAACCCCCTAGATTCTCCAAAATGACCAGCAGGACGGATTGTTCGTTACAAACCCGGGGTGGTGATAGGAAAAGAACTTGAGAAATGGATTCCGAATGGTGAAATCTGGGTTTCCTTGAGGACTCAGATTACAGAGTTTAAAATTCATGCTAGACAATGCCTGCACTTTGAGTATCTTGGAAAAACCAAGTTGGTGTATTAATAATCACCACCCTTCCCGCCTACCTACCTGCCCCTCTCCCCCTGCTCCCCCACCC
>SJXQ01013078.1:394602-407425 GCA_006408695.1 Aepyceros melampus | reverse complement strand
CCCACCGACTCCCAGGCCCCTTGCCTCTCTGGAGGGCTAAAGCTGAGGTGCATGTACCACACTGGCAGTATTTTATAATGAGAGCAAATATCAGGATGTAATTCACATGTATTTGCACACTTTGAAGTGTAGAACTGAAAACGTATTCATATCCTTTTTTTTTTTTTTCTTTTCTGAAAAAGCACTAGATCTTTCCCCATTCACCTCCAGGCCATGGAGGCAGATATTCACAAAGCTTTAATAAGAATCTGTCTTGGGAAATATTTATAGTTTTCAGTTTGATGAAAGATGGTAATGCCACCACTTATTTTTGTTTAATTTAGATAAAACCTAAGTCAAGATATATGAAAAGGTTTCTTGACCTTGTGTATTTATTCTTGTGTACCTACTTTTAGATTTCTCCTACTTCATAGATTTCAATGTGCCATGGTTTCATAGAGGATATTAAATCTCATATATTGTTGTTGGCTTTATATATTATTGTATTTAATTCTGTATAGTTTTGATTTGCATTTTACACTGGGATCATATAGTCTCAGCATATATATGTATATAATTTTTATGTAACAAAAATGAAATTAAAGTTTCAGAAATCTATTTTAGCCTTTGTCGTCTTATTTCCATATCACTTAGTGACAAAGTAAACAGTAATGTTTTGGGGGAAGGAAATGGCAACCAACTCAAGTATTCTTGCCTGGGAAATCCCATGGACAGAGAAGCCTGGGGACTGCAAGGGTCAGACACAACTTAGTGACTAAACCACCACCGTGGTGATAGAAGTTAACTGTAAGTATAATGGTAATAAAAAAATAGTAATAACACAGAGACACGCACACACATTCACAGAGCTCAAATATATCCACATTGTTAGGCAACAGAGCTCTAGAACTTTCTTCACCTTGAAAATTGAAACTCTGTACCCATTAAATTACTCTCTGGGTCTCCTTCCCCTCAGTCCCCAGTAACTACCACTCTACTATTTCTGTAACATGAATTTGACTACTCTAGATATTTCAAAAGTGAAATCATATGATACTTGTGTTATTGTGACTGGCATAGTTTGCTCAGCATAATGTCCTCAAGCTGCATCCATTCTGTAGCACGTGACAAGATTTCCTTTCTTTCTAAGGCTGAATACTATCCATTTGTAGGTTTCTATCACTCAGCATAATGCCTTTGGTATTCAGCCATGTTTTTGCACAGAGTAAGAGTTTATTATTTTTCATTGCTGACTGCCATTCAGTTTTACAGATTGATTAGTAGTTGTTTACCTATCCACCATTTGTTGGACATTTGGGTTCCTTCCAGTTTTGGGGCATGCATGTGCACTAAGTCGCTTCAGCTGAGTCTGACTCTTTGTGACCCCATGGTTTGTAGCCTGCCAGGCTCCTTTGTCCATGGGATTCTCCAGGCAAGAACCCTGGAATGGTTTGCCCTGCTCTCTTCCAAGGGATCTCCCTTACCCAGGGATCAAACCCGCATCTCTTGCATCTCCTGCATTGGCAAACAGGTTCTTTACCACCAGGGAAGCCCTCTGTTTTAGAGACAACATAATTCTATAAACATGCCACGTAGGTCTGTTTTTGGTGATGAAAAATTTTTTATTTTCATGGGTAATATTTGAGATATTCTGCAAACTGTACCATTTATAGCATTCGTTCTTTAGATTAAAATTTTAGATTCCATCTGAAATGAGGTCACAGTTTCACAAGCCATGGAGTGTTCACAAAACAAAATTTTTGAGCACTACCAATATACCATGAAATCCAAAATTTTCATGAAAGTTGCATCAGTAAACATGTCAAAACAGGAGAACAGAGATGCTACTGAATTAGTCCCACGTGAACAAATGGATACTTTATCTGTTCCCTCTCCTGATGTGATGATCCTAGAAGAGAAAGAATCCATTCATAAATTTTAGGAAAATTTATTCTGCTTCCAAGCATTTACCCAGATAGCCTAGGTTAACGGTAGAGTTGTCAGAATGGCTCTGGGGCAATGTGGAGGGCAGTGTGAAAATTTCATCTTATGACTGTCACCCTGATCTAGATGAGGCTCTTGGAGTCAGTCACCCTACAATAAACTGATTCATTGATTACATAAAGATCCTTACCTCCCTGCTTTGGTTTCAAGGTGCCTTCTTGTTTCATTGAGTTTTCATTCCCTCTGACATCCAATATAATGCAATCACATGAGATCTAATCATGGGTGTCCATGGGAATTGACCTGGCAGGTCTCATCCACAAGACGGGAAGAGAAATTTATTTCCTGTTTACTTTGCATTTTCATTTGATCAAATATGTATCTGATACACAACTATAACTTGATTTTTGTCTTTCCCAAGCATTTTTAGAAATTCTAACACATACATACATACTTTTAACACTAAATATTATTTTCTGTGAGTGAAAAATGTTTACAAACATATCTTTATGCTATCTAATTTTGTATCATGACTTTTCTCCCAATTGTTTTTGAGATTTTCTTCTTATATATGTACTTCTAGTTCATTGAGCTTCACCACTGTGTAATATTCCAATTCTCTCAACCTGGTTGGTTTTTCTGGGGTCCAAGATCCTATTCTAAAATTTTGTATGGAACCCCCACTCAAAGTTATCTTATTAACATAATAACAAAAACACATCTGTCATTCAGGAAATTCCAATTGTGTTTCCTATTTTTAATTGAAGGGTAGTTGATTTACAATGTTGTATCAGTTTTTGCTGTAGAGCACAGTGTTCAGTTAGGGGAAATTCCAAAGGTTTTTGGAGTTTTGCCCCAGAGCCTTGGACAAAGGAGATATGTTTATTCTCAACTGATAAATCATTCAGAAATATGCCAAAGTGCATAAGAAAAGTTAATAAGCAGCAAAACTACAGTGAAGATAACATTAATAGTTGATATTTGGGAAGTGGAAATTTCTATTGAAACGGTCTCATTCTTCAAATCCACTATCCTGATACAAGTCAAAGAAAAAAAATTTATACTGCATATATATATATATATATATGAGAGAGAGAGAGAGAGAGAGAGTGAATTCCTTCCTAAAGCTTCTTTCTCAAGCGCCTGACTGTAGCCTACTCCTTGTGCACAGTCTCCAAAGGCATCCCTTGGATAATGACATATTTAGGGTTGAAATTTTTCCTCACTTGGTTTCTGATGCCTCCAAGTGAATGGGAAACAGAAGTTTAAATTATGCTCTGGAGGGAAAGTGAAGTGAAAGTCGTTCAGTTGTGTTCGACTCTTTTCGACCTCATGGGACCAGAAACTCCCAGGGGCCGGTCGGAGGACCGCAGGCCCCTCCATCCATCCGAAAGCCACAGCCCCGCCCCGCGGCGGCCCAGGCCCCGCCCCGCCCCAGGAAGCACGCGCAGTTCCCTGAAGAGCCGGAAGTGATTTCCGCGGAACGACGGGTACACTCGAAAGAGAAAGTCTTGGTTTCGTTGGTGACCGCAGCCATGCGTTCTTCGGGCATCCCGGCCTCCGACCGAGGTTTCGGAGCGGCTCCCAGTAAGTTAAAACCCCTGAGCGCGGTCGTCGCTGTCGCTCTAAGTCCTCTCATTTCGCCTGTTGCGGCGTCACCTGAAGCTCGGTCGGTCCCGGCAGTCTGGGCCTGGTTCCTGTTAAAATCGCTCTGAGGCAGGCACCGGCCCCAACTTTCTGCCTTCGGTCCGTATAGACGCTGACCTCCTGCAGCACTGTTTTCCTGCTCTGACTTCCTTTCTCAAACTTCTGTCCGACTCCCGGCTCCCCTGCCCGACCTCACCCTCCTCGGCCCGATTTCGTTCTGACATGTCCTCACTCCTGGAGGATGGATCATCCTTGAACTCCCTCTAAGGAGAGCGGAAAGGGAATACTGAGGCAGAAGTTTCTGCAACTAGTGAGGCATCAGAAATACTGTGCAGGAAGAACGTCAGGTGTTGCAACAGGGCGAGGCCAGTCTGTGGGAGGAGGAATAGAAAGAGAAGGAAACAAAATGATGCACAGAAAATAGGAAGAAACGCAGAAATGGGCAAAGGAGAAGAGAGAAACAGAAGGATCCGGGGAGATATACAAGAAAAAAAAGCACCTAGTGGTAGAGAAAGCGGGGGTACCCAAACCTAGGTGAGTATTGAGTAGATTGGGTATGGACTGTTAAGTTCTGAAGTAGTGAATTTGTGGCTCTACAACCTAATTTTTATAAAATTTGTTGACTTGTCTAAATTACGCAGAAGAGATGAGAGTTGCAAAACCAGGTGTTGGAATCAGATGATAATTCTATTTACAGGCCTTATTCAACCCGAAGGCAGAGGCTTAACTCAGTCACTTCTAGGTCTTCCTCGGAGAAATGGAGGACTAATTTCTTCCACCACATGGTGCTTTTTTAAAAATGACTATTTTAAAAATTAACTTATTTATTTTTGTTTTTGGCTGTGCTGGGTCTTCCTTGCTTGCAAGGGCTTTCTCTAATTTTGGCAAGCAGGGGCTACTCTTACTCACGGGGCACTGGACTTCTCATTGCTTTGGCTTTTCTTGTTGCAGAGTACAGGTTTTAGAGCTTGCGGGCTTCAGTAGTTGCAGCACATGGTCTCAGTAGTTGTGCACACCAGCTTAGGTGCCCTGAGACATGTGGGATCCTCCTGGACCATAGATTAAACCTGTATCCCCAGCACTGGCAGGCAGACTCCCAAACACGAGGCCAACGGGGAAGCCCGCTAAAATGGCTATTGTTAATGGTACTGCTTTCCTCTCCTTTAAATTTACAGATTATTTTCCCTCTTAATTTGATTGTTCACAGTATGAGGTTTATGTGCTTTATATCCTAACTTGGAGCTCTTCTTTGATGTCTGGTAAATAACTTTACAGTATTTCACTAGGCCTGTGGTTATGGATGTTGATAATCTTTTAAAACTCAAAACCTAGATTCACCAGTTACTTTGGTATTTAACAACTTTATTCTTCCCTTAAAAGATCTGCTGAGTTAGTGAGCTCTGAGCTGAAGTCTCCAGCTAAGAATTGAATAGATGTTCCTCGCTCATGCCCTTCATCCTTTTTCTGCAGATGTTGAAGGGTGGGCTGGATTGATGTGGCTTGCATTTTTGTTCTGTTTTTTTTTCTACAGAAGAGGAATTAAATGTTTGTCTTTCATTAAACCCTGAAAAAGAAGCCTCTCTTGCTCAGAAATAAATAAGGTAATCTGCAAATAGGACAGACTCTTTCTACTTAAACCTATACAGGCTACCACTTACACTCAGTTCTGCTCACTCAACTCAGACTTCTTCAAAGTAACTTGGTAAATTCCTTCCCCTGTGAGATGCATGCACCACCTGTAACATTGAGATGTAAAGTAGACCCGGTTTTCTGAGTCTGAGCAAATGAGATCCTCTGAGAGAAATAATTTACAAAGTTGGTCTTGTTTTTGCATCTGGTGGTTTTCTGGGATGAGTGGCCAGTTACAATGAGAATTTGAAATGTGCTGCAGTCCTCCAACAATTATGAAAAACTTAAAGGCAGAGGGCATAGGCCCAGAGATAAAGACATAACTTTTCTCTTAGCTTGTGTCTATCTCTGTATCATAACATGAAGTCTTTTTCTTAAGACTTATTGTGATCATCTCATAATGTTCAAAAATGTCAAATCACTCTGTAGTATACTCAAAACTAACATAGTATTGTACATCAGTTATATTTCAACAAAATAGAAAAAAAAAGTTAAAGTGACTTTGTTGTTGTTGTTCAGTTGCTCAGTCATGTCTGACTCTTTGCGACCCCAAGGATGGTAGCCCGCCAGGCTTTTCTGTCCTTGGATTCTCCAGGCAAGAATGCTGGAATGGGATGCCATTTCGTCTCCAGAGGATCTTCCTGACCCAGGGATGGAACCCACTTCTCCTGCATTGGCAGGCAGATTCTTTACCCTGAGCCATCAGGGAAGCCCTAGTGTGACTTTAGAATAATTGTTGAATTAACAGTCTTCACATAAACGTTCAGTTCAGTCGCGCAGTCCTGTCCGACTCTTTGCGACCCCATGAATCGCAGCACGCTAGGCCTCCCTGTCCATCACCATCTCCCGGAGTTCACCCAGACTCATGTCCATCGAGTCAGTGATGCCATCCAGCCATCTCATCTTCGGTCGTCCCCTTCTCCTCCTGCCCCCAATCCCTCCCAGCATCAGAGTCTTTTCCAATGAATCAACTCCTCACATGAGGTGGCCAGAGTCCTGGAGCTTCAGCTTTAGCATCATTCCTTCCAAAGAAATCCCAGGAATGATCTCCTTCAGAATGGACTGGTTGGATCTCCTTGCAGTCCAAGGGACTCTCAAGAGTCTTCTCCAACACCACGGTTCAAAAGCATCAATTCTTCGGTGCTCAGCCTTCTTCACAGTCCAACTCTCACATCCATATGTGACCACAGGAAAAACCATAGCCTTGACTAGACGGACCTTAGTCGGCAAAGTAATGTCTTTGCTTTTGAATATACTATCTAGGTTGGTCATAACTTTTCTTCCAAGGAGTAAGCGTCTTTTAATTTCATGGCTGCAGTCACCATCTGCAGTGATTTTGGAGCCCAAAAAAATAAAGTCTGACACTGTTTACACTGTTTCCCCATCTATTTCCCATGAAGTGATGGGGCCAGATGCCATGATCTTCGTTTTCTGAAGGTTTAGCTTTAAGCCAACTTTTTCACTCTCCTCTTTCACTTTCATCAAGAGGCTTTTGAGCTTCTCTTCACTTTCTGCCATAAGGATGGTGTCATCTGCATATCTGAGGTTATTGATATTTCTCCTGGCAATTGCAAAAAACAGTATTTATTGGTTTATGACATTTGTCGTAAAAAATACAGAGTATATTTTACTGAAGGCAGAGATTATGAGCAAAAAATTAAGCAGGCAAGAATGCTGAAGTGGATTGCCATGCCCTACTCCAGGGGATCTTCCTGACCCAGGGATTGAACCTGGGTTTCCTGTATTGCAGGCAGATTCTCTACTGTCTGAGTCACTAGGGAAACCCAGATTGTTGGATGGATGAGCATCTTATCCTGCATCAGCCAGTCCTTGGATGCTGGCTGCCCAGGGAGGAGCCAGGAACCGGGAGGAGACAGTTTCCTTTGGCTGAATGTCATATGGACAAAGGACAGTGTGGTTGCAGCAGAGTGGGGGTTCCAGCCAGAGAAAGGATTGAAGAAAGGGGTGAAAACTCAAATATTGGTCTCCTGAACCCTGGGATTTCTTTGGAAGGAATGATGCTAAAGCTGAAACTCCAGTACTTTGGGCACCTCATGCGAAGAGTTGACTCATTGGAAAAGACTTTGATGCTGGGAGGGACTGGGGGCAGGAGGAGAAGGGGACGACCGAGGATGAGATGGCTGGATGGCATCACTGACTCGATGGATGTGAGTCTGAGTGAACTCTAGGAGATGGTGATGGGCAGGGAGGCCTGGTGTGCTGCGCAATTCACGGGATCGCAAAGAGTTGGACTGAGTGACTGAACTGAACTGAACTGATAGGAGTTCTGTGTCTCCGATCCCTCCAGTCACTGAGGACCTTCTTTCCCCCAGAGGAAGTTTCTTTCTGTGTGGATACTTGTGGCAGGGGAGGAAGGTTTGTTGATTCTAAACATTAAAAGATGTATTTTTTTGGTTACACAGAATAATCTTACCTGAGAAAGAAGCTCAGAGGAAGAGGAAAGAAGGAAGAAGGGATGGCCCTTTCCCAGGTAAAACTCATATTCTTTGTTGATCTGTTAACTCTTTCCTAAAATGACATGAATTGGACTTGTTAAACTTCTCTATGAAGTTTCCTGCCTAAAATATTTAATCACACACAGGGCCTTCCCTGAATCTCCTCTCATCTCCCTGCAGATTTCCTCCTCAGTGTGACTTAGTGACCTGGCATTTGGGAAGATGGTCCTTTTAGGTGATCCTCCTGTGAAAGGTTTTGTACTCAGGTGTGGATTGGAGGTAGGAGTAGGCTCTGTGGTGTCAGTGAAGTAGGGCACTAAGGATTGTTCAGAGAACCCTTCTGCAAGCCCTTTCAGCTCCACGTAAACCAGTGTCAAAGAGACTGCATATGATAAGTGATGTTCCAATGCTCACAATACCTGAAGAAGTCTGAAAGGAAGACTTATATGGGGAAACATGCTTTTGAATGCATTTGAAGTTGAGTCAATCATTGTGTTTCTGACTCTAAAATATCAGTTCTTTAAAATGGGAAGTTCCAAAATGGAAACAGGATATAGAAGAGGGTGTTTTAGTACATGTGCTGTGCTAAGTTGCTTCAGTTGTGTCCAGCTCTTTGCCACACCATGGACTGTAGCTGCCAGGCTCCTCTGTCCATGTCCTCCAGGCAAGAATACCAGAGTGGGTTGCCATTTCCTTCTCCAGGGGATCTTCCCGATCCAGGGATTGAACCTGAGTCTCTTATGTCTCCTGCCTTGGCAGGTGGATTCTTTACCACTAGTGCCACCTGGGAAGTCATGTTTTAGTACATAATTAGTTGTAAAAAATGGAATTAACTTAATTGCCTAACAGGAAAAGCTCTATATATCATTCATACCACATTCATGGCTAAAAGACCCAGGTATTCCAGTAGGGACTCTCTTGTAGCAGGTGTTTTCGATTAAAATGGTTATAATTCAGCCAAGACATAGGAGCAGAACCTTCTGCCATGAGAAAGCCTGGAGCCGTGATCTGATTCTACCATTATAGTTATTAGTGTTGTATATTGATAAAAAAGAATGCTAACCATCATCTGAGCCTTCAGCATGTTTCAGCCTTCAGTTATGTTTTAGTCATAACATCAGAGGTCACAGATCACCATAACAAATAGTGGTATTTTTTTTGTATTAAACATCTCATGTATATTCACTTGTGATTCAACTCCACATAGTGATGCAAATTAGAAGCTTTAAGTAAAACGTCCCTTTCTCTGTCACATGTTCCAGCATCACTTAATGTCTCCATCAGGAACAACTCTTTGTGCTCAACCCAAATCTTAATAAAAATGCATCTTATATTGTAATGTGATTTTAGAAAATATTTTTCAGTACATTTTTTCTTATGGTATTTATTCTGCAAGTTTAAATCTTCACAAGCCATACATGTTGGAGTTATTTTCACTTTAGTAAACATAGAGGTGATTTTCCTTTTTACATCCTCATTGGATCATTCTCTTCATGAAGACACAAGGGTTTCACATTTGTTACTGTTATAAAAGATTTCACAGTGGCTGCTTTTGAGCAGGCTAGCTTCAGTACAGATGCCTAAGGATTTCTCCAGATTGAGCAGCTTAAGCATGTTATTGTTGTTGTAGTTGTTTAGTCACTAAGTTGTGTTCAACTCTTTTATGATTCGGTGGACTGTAGCCTGCCAGGCTTCTCTATCCATGGGATTCTCCAGGTAAGAATACTGGAGCAGGTTGCCATTTCCTTCACCAGAGCTTAAGCATGATTACTGCATTAATTATGGTGTTTCTAAGGAAGAACAAAATTTGCAAGTTCTAAGTAAAGATTTTAAATCAACCATCTTAAACATCCTTAGAGAGCTATGGGAGCCACGGACAAAGAACTAAAGGAAAGTGGGAGAATTGTGTTTAAACAAATAGAAAATATTAATAAAGGGTCTTCCTTGGTGGTCCAGTAGTTAAGACTCTGCACTTCCCTGTAGGGGGCACAGGTTCAGTCCCTGATTGGGGAATTAAAATTTAAGATCCCACATACCATAAGGTGCAGGCAAAAAAAAAGTTAAAAATAGGTATTCACACACATACTTGTACATGATAGTTCCAGCAGAACTGTTAAAGTTAGGAAAGAAGTAAAAACTACATGGCCATCAGGGGATGAGTGGATATGTAAAACATGTTGTAATCACAGAATTAAATATTATTCAGCCCTGAAAAAGGAATACTTTAGGAATGTAGTACTGATACCATATCATGGATAAACTGAAAAAACCATTGTAAGTGGAAGAAGCCACACAGAAAAGCTCACATTTTGTACCATTGCATTTATATGAAAATATCACAAGTAGGTAAATGCATAATTGACAGTAAGCATTATGGTATACAGGGATGGGGGCAAAGAGGAACGGAAAGAGATTGTTAAATGGGTAAATTTCTTTTAACAATGATAAAATGTTTTTGAACTGGATAGGCAAGTGTTTGTTCAACATTGTGAGGGTACTGAATGCCACTCACTGAATACCTTAAAATAGCTACCTTTATGTTACATGAATTCCACCTCAGTTTAAAAAAATTTGAGAAAAGTAACTTGTTCAAAATTATCTTACAGATCGGTCAGGACATTCGCTCCAGCCAAGCCAGTCCTTACACATGTTTGTTTCTGTAATTTTGTCAGACTCGGAGCTTGCTCCTTGTCCACTTGGCGAAATGTGCTTTCCTTTCAGGGACTATTTACATTCAAGGATGTGACCATCGAATTTTCTCAGGAGGAGTGGGAATGCCTGGCCCCTTCTCAGAGGGCCCTCTACAAGGACGTGATGCTGGAGACCTACAGGAACCTGGTCTCCCTGGGTGATGATAACTTCTCTCTGGAAGTTGGTAACTAGTTCTGTGTATCTTTTGAGTTTTCCTTTCTGAGTCTCAAACTTGGGATCCCCTGGCATGCTTGTTAAAGTTTCAAATCCCTTTTCTTAAGAGAGTGATTGAAGCTGTTTGGATTCAGAATGAAAAGGCTTCATGACATGGCTTATCACTCTATAACTTCTCATTTCTTCAGAAGTTGGGCATTCGTGCTTGATAATAGTGGTTGCAGAATATTAGTAGTCAGAAAGCGTTACAGCACATTTTCTAAAAACATCTCATTCTGTGCTTCCACCCTTGTGTTTTTGATTCAGTAGTTCTTAAAAGTTAATTAGATAATCTGCACGCCATGCTGTGGTGTGCTTAGTGGCTCAGTGGTGTCTGACTCTTTGCGACCCCATGGGATTTTCCAGGCAAGAATACTGAAGTGGGTTGCTATCCCCTCCAGGGGATCTCCCCAACCCAGGGATCAAATCCACGTCTCCCACATTGCAGGCAAATTCTGTACCATCTGAGCCACCAGGGAAGCCCATGAATACCAGAGTGGGTAGCCTATCCCTCCTGCAGTGGATTTTCCTGACCCTACTTAATCTAAAACTTCAGGAGGCAGTCAGTTGACTAATTTTTATGATGCATTTCTAGACCCATCTATAATTTTCCTTCTTAGCTGAGCAAAGAGTGGGCATGTGTTCTGTAGTAGCCTAGCATGTCGTGTCCCATTTTACTTTATGAATTGAAATCTCTTCATCTTAGAGCAAGGGAAAGAGCCCTGGACTTTGGAAGGCAAAGTGAAAATCGGGGAGAATCAGACAAGTATGAATAGATTGAGATGTGAATACAGATAGGAGCTCAAGTGGGCACAGAGTAAACTGCTCCATTAAATATTGCTTGGGAAATCCTTCTTAAGTGGGAATTATCTGTAGAAAAATAAGTTTGTTTCTTAGCGGATTTCAAAAGAGATCCATCCCATACACTCAAACTTGTCACTCTCTTGTTCAAATATATAAAAGTGTAAACTCCATTCCACTATGATGCTGTGGCTCATTCAGAGCTAAGGAAGGGCTTTGTTGTGACCTACAGCATTCTATTTTATAATGGGACACCATTGACCATTTCGATGCTTTGGTTTGAGAGGGACTGAGATGGCTCTCTCAGGAGTCATCTTTTCCCTTGATCTCTCTTGGTTTTCAGTTAATACATATCAAGTTGTCCCGACCCTAGGACTGTTTTGTTTGTTCCCTTCACATTTATATCCTTGAGAGAACTCAGAAGATAAACTTCGGTAATTCTCAAAATATATTTCACTTTTCCTATAATATATTCCTTCTGGAATATATATTCTTTCTTCTGTTTTTATGGAAGAATCCTTTAGAATGCCAGAAACAGTTATTTGGCATAATTGCAGTTATTTATTAACTTAACTTGCTAGATTTATCATGGGTTGCATGCATGCATGCCTGCTAAGTTGCATCAGCTGTGTCTGACTCTTTGCAACTCTATGAACTGTAGCCCACCGGGCTCCTCTGCCCATGGGGTTCTCCAGGCACGCATACTGGAGTGAGTTGCCAAGCCCTCCTCCAGGGGATCTTCCTGACCCAGTGATCAAACCCACATCACTTATGTCTCCTGCATTGGCAGGTGGGTTCTTTACCACTAGCGCCACCTGGGAAACCCATTGTGATATATAGACTTTTAAAAATATTTTTTTCTTTTATTGCCACATGCTGTTAAACACATTTTTGTATAATTATGTAATTCAATATATTTATTTTCCAGATTATCTTATAGGAATCCTTTCTGCTGGATTTGCAATTAACAAATTATCACCAAGAGAGAACACTAATTTAGGAGAATTATATGGAAATGAAAACCATGGCATCAAGGATTTTGACCTCAAGGAAGTCTGTGAAAATATGCAGAAGAGTGAGAATGAGTGGGGATATGATGCAAGAAATGACAAAGAAGTGCTTTTGACCCTTAACAAAAATCTCAGTCAGAGAGAAGATCAGGATAATAAATCCTTAATTAATTTTCCTCAGAGTGTTTCTGTAAGAATTAATACATATGAATATTTCATGCATGACAAGCAATTCATGAGAAGTTGCTTAACAATGAAAAATAACATGAGCATTGCTGGAAGCAAAGATATAAAGTATTTGGACAGTAGAACTGGAGCAAGGCTGCAGGCACAGGTGGCTGAACTGCAGAGATTTCCAACTGAGAAGAAAATGTATAGAGGCCCTCAAGTTGAGAAGTCAGTTAACAATGGTTCCTCAGTTTCCCCACTTCATAGAATTCCTCCTACTGTTGA
>SJXQ01013078.1:382621-394456 GCA_006408695.1 Aepyceros melampus | reverse complement strand
CTCCTACAGAGGAACCTCCTGTGTTACCCACACAACACAGGAGAACGCACACTGAAGAAAAATCTTACAACTGTAATGACTGTGGGAAGGCTTTTAGCAAAAGTTCAAACCTCAGAAATCACAAGAGAATCCATTCTGGACAGAAACCTTACAAATGTAATGTGTGCGGCAAAGCCTTTAACCAGGGTTCTAATCTCACTACACATCAGAGAGTGCACACAGGAGAGAAACCGTATAAATGTGATGTCTGTGGCAAGACCTTTAGTAGGAACTCACACCTTGAAAATCATCAGAGGACACACACTGGAGAGAAACCTTACAAATGTAGTGAATGTGGTAAGGCCTTTATCCAGCATTCACTCCTTTGGAGTCATGAGAAGATGCACAATGGTGAGAAACCTTACAAATGTAATGAATGTGGCAAAGCATTTGCCGAGCGGTCAAGCCTTAACAAACACAGGAAAATCCATACCGGAGAGAAACCGTACAAGTGTACTGTGTGTGGCAAAGCCTTCACCATGAGATCAAATCTTACTCAGCACGTGACAATCCATACTGGAGAGAAACCTTACAAATGTAGTGAGTGTGGCAGAGCTTTTACCCAATGTTCACGCCTTACTCGACATCAGAAAATGCACACTGGAGAGAAACCACACAAGTGTAATGTGTGTGGTAAGGCCTTTATTGAACTTTCACAACTTTGGGGTCATGAGAGAATTCATACTGGAGAGAAACCACACAAATGTAATGTGTGTGGCAAGAGATTTACCCAACGTTCAAGCCTTATGGCACATCAGAGAATTCATACAGGAGAAAAATCTTACAAATGTAAAGACTGTGATAAGGCCTTTATCCAACGTTCCCAACTTTGGGGTCACGAGAGAACTCACACTGGAGAGAAACCTTACAAATGTAATGAGTGTGGCAAAGCTTTCACAGTGCGTTCATACCTTACTCAACATAAAACCATCCATACTGGAGAGAAACCTTACATATGTCATGAATGTGGCAAAGCTTATACCAGTTTGCAAGCCTTACTAGGCATCAAAAAAGGCATACTGAAAACAGACATAAATCCAACACATGTGGCAGTGCTTTTACTCAGAACTTGAGCTTTGGGGATCATCCGACAATTCATAGTAGAAAGAAACCTTACAAGGTAATGCCTGACACAAAACTTGTGCAAGTATTCAAGCCCTTCTCAGGTTGAGAGACTCCATCATGGCCAAAAGGTACATGATACGGTGCACAGCACCACTAATCATCAGGGAAGTTCAAGTCAAAACCATAATGAGATACCACCTCACACCTGTCAGAATGGGCTGGCATCGAAAGGACAAGTCACAGTGTTGGTGAAGATGAGGACAAAAGGGAGCCCTCAAGCACTTTTGGTAGGATTGTAAATTGGTAGCTACTATGGCAAACTATGACCACTCCTCAAAAAATTAAAAATAGAGCTGCCATATAATCCAGCAGTTGCACATCTGGGCATTTACCTAGAGAAAACAAAAATGCTCGTTCAAAAAATATGCATTTTGTCATTCATTGTACCGTTATTTATAATAGCCAAGGTAAGGGACTTACGTGGTAATCTAGTGGCTTAGAATCTACAATTCCATTGCAGGAGGTATGGGTTCAATCCCTGGTCAGGGAGGTAATCCCACATGCCTTGAGGCCAAAAGAACAAAACATAAAACAGAATATTGTAACAAATTCAATAAAGACTTTAAAAATGTTCCACATTAAAAACAAAATTTTTTTAAACAAAGTAGCCAAGGTAAGAAACCTACCAAAAGTCCAATAGATGAATCAATAAAACAGATAAAGGGAAAAAAAAAATATATACATATACACACACATCCACATATATACACACATACAGTGGAATATTAGTTGTGAAGAAAAACCAAAATCTTGCCATTTCCAGTAACATACATAACTCTACAGGGTATTTGATTGGGTGCAATAAGTCAGAGAATGACACAGCATGTGGTTTCACTTATATGTGGAATTTAGAAAACAAAAGGAAAATAGTCTCATACATGAACAAAAAGATGGTTGCCAGAAGCACAGGTGTGTGTGAAGTGAAAGAAAGTGAAAAAGTGAAAGTAAAGTCGCTCAGTTGTGTCCGACTCTTTGCAACTCCATGGACTGTAGCACGCCAGGCTCCTCTGTCCGTGGAATTTTCCAAGCAAGGATACTGGAGTGGGTTGCCACTTTCTTTTCCAGGGTTTCTTCCCAACCCAGGGATGGAACCCTGGCCTCCTGCACTTCAGGCCAACTCTTTACTGTCTGAGTCACCAGGGAGGTTTAAGAGGTATGGGTCTACAGTTACATAATGAAGTGTAGGGTGTAATATACAAAATAAGGAGTATAGTCAGTGATAATAACTTTGTATGGGGACAGATGGCTACTAGACTTACCGAGGTCCTGTATGCAGTTGTTAAAATACTTATGTGGTACACCTGGAACAAAATATTGCATTATCCACTGCATATGTGCATGCTAAGTAACTTCAGGGATGGCATATGTGGCAGAAAAAAGAGGTAGAACAATGGTCTCCCTGTGTTTTGAAGGGGAATAGTTACTGTATATATAAAATATTCAAAATTAGTCTCATTTTCAGAAACCAAAGGGATAGTGTTACAGAGGACAGTCATCAAAAGAATCAGAGTAGTGTATCTGTGAGGGCTGCGGATTTGGCCTCTAGAGTTGCATTTTGATACCATTTTATTTATTAGAATGTATCATACTTCTCATATCCAGATGAATAAAGTGTAATCTTTTTTTTTTACAGTGTTAGTTCCTCAGTCATGTCTGATTCTTTGCAACCCCATGGACCATAGCCCACCAGGCTCCTCTGTCCGTGGGATTTTCCAGGCAAGGATATTGGAGGGGGTAGCCATTCCCTTCGGGGAACTTCCCAACCCAGGGATTGAACCTATGTCTCCTGCAGTGTGAGGCAGATTCTTTAGCATCTGAGCCAGTAAGGAAACCCAATCTTTTTTGTAATCCTTAGTGAATCGTGTGCCTTCTGTTAATGCAAGCATATCCCACTGCATTGGGACTTCATAATAATGACCCTTAAGTATACATCATCATGTTCTCTAGGCTGAATGGCATCTGTGACAATTTCTTTTCAAATTAGATTTAAACAACTTAAAGTATTTGAAATAGATACATATTCACAATTTACATTGGAGTTACAAACTCCATAGTGTAACCGAGATTATTTCTGTAGCTATAATGAAAATACTGTAGCAGTACAATTTCAGACTCAGCCCCCTGAAATCTGCCTCCTTGGTTGTAAGTCTACACTGTATGATTATATTCCTCCATACATTTGTGTGTGTGTGCACTTGAAGCTTTACGTGAAGTGACAAGATATGGTGAACATATAAAAAATACAAGGAGATAAAATTTCAGAAATGTAGATAAAATAATCTGTGTGTGTGTGTGTGCTTGGAGTTCATATTTTAATAAAATTTATATTTCAAGGCAAGACAAGAAAAACATTTCTGTTTGCTTGGGCTTCCTTCCTCCCTCCCTCCCTCCCTCCCTAATGTGCAGTGTATATCTGCATTACACATAAACCACAGCTCCTCAGAGGTGGGAGTGCCTCCTCGACCATAAAGGTCAACTTTTTTATTTCTGACACTAGTGATCTAACTTCTTAAAACTAACTTCTAACTTGTAGGATCTTCCCTAGTCCAGTGGCTAAGATTTTGAACTCCCAATGCAGGGGTTCTGGGTTTGATCCCTGGTCAGAGAACTAGATCCCCCATGCTGCAACTAAGACCTGGCCAAATAAATATTTATTAGATATTTTTTAAAAGAGTAGTGTTCTTTCTCAACTCTGTGAAAGGTCATGGTGACTTACTGCTTGCTTTGTACATGGTTTCCTGGACTGTATGTCCTTGGTGAAATTTATGAAAAATGATCCACATGTCATATTGATGAATTATCCTTTATCTTGAAAATGTATATTCAACTGTGCCTTCGACTTCTAACAGGCAGAACAGTTCTCAGAGCTTTATGAGAGTCTCCCAAATTATAATCCTCAGCTTGGCTCAAATAAAATTCTCTTTTCCTTCTTAATTGTTAATGGAATTTTGTTGACATTTTCTTGTAGTCAGTAGGCTATCAGGGACACCTACTGGAGGACCCTGGAGTCCATCCCAAACCCATGCTTGGTACCAGCGTGGGTCCTTTGAGCCCCAGCCACTTTTTCAGTGTTTCTTGGGTACTTTAGTGATTTCTCCTGATATTCAGACATCATTGCTTTAAATGATGTCCTGAGTTTTATTCGAGCTCTTTTTTCTCAACTTGGAGTCCTCAGAGTGGGGTATGGTTTAACATTCCCTAGGGAGGGGACTTCCCTGGTGGCCCAGTGGTTAATAGTCTGCCTTGCAATTCAGGGGATGCAGGTCAGGGAACTAAAATCCCACATGCCACGGAGCAGCTAAGCCTGAACGCTGCAGCTACTAAGCATGCATGCTCTGGAGCCCCTGTGACACGAGGAAAGATCTTGCATGATGCAATGAAAATCCCACATGCTGCAGCTAAGACCCAGTGCAGCCAAATGTTTAAAAAAAAAAAAAAAAAATCCCTAGGCAGGGAACTTTGTAACGAACTGGGTTGGCTGTGTTTTTTTTGTTTTTTGTTTTTCTAATTTGGCTTAAATTGGAAAGGATATATGTGATCTGAACAAACTTTGATAGTAAAATGAGACTGATCCTGGGTTTACTGAAATAAAAGTAGTATATCTCTTTGAGATGTTCATGTTATCTCTGTCACAATATTTGTCCACAAGAAAATTAACAGTACAAACAAAATAGCATGACAATTTATCAGAAATGTTCAAAATGTTAGGTTGTATGATATGGGAGTAAAGAATCAGATGCTGTTACCAAAACGTATGGGTAGGGGGTCTGGGCTGCTCACGGCTCAAAAGCCAGTAAACGGGCCAGGTTGAGGAAAAGGAAAGTTTATTTCAGTTGCTGGCAACTGTGGGGGAGGGGTGGTGGACATCTGTCCAAAGGCTAACTCCCCACCCTGCCCCCGACAAGCAGGGGTGAGAGCTTTTATAAACAGTGTGTGTTGGGGGTGGGGGAGCGCAGATTACATGCAGAAATAGCACAGTCGTCTCTAACAGCCATCCACATTGGTCATCAGTGGTCTGACTAGCAGCAGCATCTTGGTGGTTTTAGGTACAGTTAATCTTTAGTTCTGGGGTGCACTTGTTCCCATTTGTGGTCAATTCTTGGAATTGTGGCAGCTCAAGTCCTGGGTACAGTCTGGCCATCTTGTAGTTAACTTCTCCATCTGGGGTTTTGGTATCTATAGGACAGCTCATAGGATATGGTTTAGAATATTATCTACAGCCCTTAAGAAAGAACTAAAGGTCCTTGACTATGTTTAATGACTACATTATTATTATTTAGTCTCCTTCATTTAAGCATTTCTCACTTTTCTGATTAAAATTATTCTTTGACTAAAGTGTTCCACAGGCAAAAGGCAGGCAGAAGACATGGTGAGGGGTGGAAGGAGGCAAGGATCATAGCGGCCAGCTCCGTTTCAATACCACAAATATAATTTGAGGTTTACCTGATGACAACCCACTGATCTGTAAACCTATGCATTACAGCAGCTTTCTTTGTAGTGATAAAATGCATTCACTCATTCTATCAATGAGGAACAATTCTCATCACTCATGATACAGCATGGAATCAATGACCATCTTCAAATAGCTTATATTCTGTAAGGGAAGTCAGCAATAATAAAACAGGATGGTGATAAATACAATGAAGGTGTGCATATACAATGATAGAGAGTCCTGATTTAAACAGTGTGTTCAGATAATGCTCTATGATAAGGTGATATTTGAGAAGAATCACTCGTTAATTGAAGAGTGTCATGCAAATGGAGAAAGGCCATTGGGTGGACAAACTAGGAGAAAATTGCCAGGACAGGAACATTTACAATGACTGAGGACTAGTTACAACTGATGTGTGGCTTGGTGGGGTGTGATACTAAGTTTCCAATGGAGACATTTAAAATTTGGGACTTCCAGTTAGATTTTTTTTTTTCAGGACTTAGAAGCAGTACTATATAAACCAGCTGTGTGTATACTTTGTATGAACCAAAAAACGGTTTGGAAACCCCAGTCTAAAGCCAGCTGGTCAGAAGCAGAGATGACAACCTGGACTTTTACTGGCATCTGAAGTGTGTTGTGGGGGGAGTGGAGTGGGGACAGGGGAGTGGCAGATTTGTGGGACATGTGGGATCTGATGCTATATTGGATAAATGCCGAGGTTGAGTTGAATTGTAGGATGCCCAGCTGGTGTCACATGCAATTGGTTGTTGTGGAAAAAACACCCACATATTTGTTGATCAGAAGTGTCAGAAAGTGGAGTGTTCTCTGTCAGTGTGGTAGTAGTTTGAGGGTAAAGGAGACAGAGGGAAGAAACATACAGGATGGAGGAACTGGACTTTTCCCTCCACAGGAAAAAGGACACAAACAGGCTATCTTAGCATAAAATTCAGGTTAACTGAAATCAGAATGACTTGCCTACTTATCAATATGTGAAAAATTCTTTGATCATTCCTGTCGCTATGAGTCTCTGGAACAGAGCACAATGCCAAGTTGGCCTCCTGCGAGGACAGGGACTAGAAGCCAAAATGCTATTCTGTAGAATGTCAGTGTAAAATAGCTACTTCTACGCATGCAGAGCTTGTATTTCACATTCTGCTGCTGCTAAGTCGCTTCAGTCGTGTCCGACTCTGTGCGACCCCACAGACGGCAGCCCATGAGGCTTCCCCATCCCTGGGATTCTCCAGGCAAGAACACTGGAGTGGGTTGCCATTTCCTTCTCCATTTCCTTCACATTCTAGTTTGTATGGAACAACTGCAGACTGCTTAAATTAAATCCAACCGCAGGAAATGTTTCTGGATCTAACCACCACCACATACAGATCCTTCTTCGAGATCCCAGACCGCTGAATTGCTTCAGTCTCACAGGACTGGGTGCAACCTACTGACTGGCACAAACAAGCTTTTTGACTTAAACCGTTTTCAGTGTTAGAGGAAAACATCTTCAGTTCAGTTCAGTGGCTTAGTCATGTCCGACTCTTTGCGACCCCATGGACTGCAGACACCAGGCCTCCCTGTCCATTACCAACTCCCGGAGTTTACTCAAACTCATGTCCATCGAGTCGGTGATGCCATCCAACCATCTCATCCTCTGTCGTCCCCTTCTTCTCCCGCCTTCAATCTTTCCCAGCATCAGGGTCTTTTCCAATGAGTCAGGTCTTCACATCAGATGGTCTAAGTATTGGAGTTTCAGCTTCAGCCTCAGTACTTCCAATGAATATTCAGGAGTGATTTCCTTTAGATGGAGAGACAGTAACTTAATCTCTTAGCAGGGAGCAAGGATGCATCATCAAGAGACGCAAAAGATTCTCAAGCGTTTCTTTTTTTCTTTTTCTCTTTTTTTTTCCTCAAACGTTTCTAACCCAGAGAGCTACGCCTTCGACGCGGACGGACGCGCAGGCCCCGCCCCTTCCCCGCCCTCTCGCCTGCCCCGCGCGGACCTGGGTCTCACGCCCCGCCCCTCTCCGGCCGCGCTCCGCCCTGGCTCCGGCCCCGCCGCCTTGCCTCCGAGTCCGCGCGTGCGCAGCTAGCAACGGACCCGGAAGCGAAGATCGCGGAGCGAAGGTCATATTGCGGCGCGTTACTTCTTGTTTTTCGTGTAAATTTGCGCTTCAGAGCCGCGCGCCCAACCCTTCCTCAGGGTGTGGGAGTCACTAGGGACCTGAAAATCACCGCACCTACCCCTCTGTGCCCCGTAAGTCCAGACGTCGCCGTCACAGGGGCCGTTTCCCCCTGCGTTTCAAATCTCTCTGAGGCGAGTTCGGTGCCTTGGCTACTCGCCCCCCCGCCCCCTTTGGTTTTCTTCTTCGCTCTATGTTCCTGCTTAAAATCCTTTACTGACCGCCGCCCCCGCTGGCCCGCGTAAAGCCCTCTCCCCCGACAAGGATTCGCTCTCCCCTCCTCCTCCACTTCCTCGTCCCCCATAACCTCGCCTTGGAGGCCGCGCGCGGCCTCTCCTCGGTCCTGGGGTTCTGGGGAGCCGTCGCGGCTCCTGAGACCTCCGCCCTCCCAGCCCCTCTGTCCCGCGTCGGGCCGGCCCTTCTGCCGCACAGGCCTCTTCATAGTGACGTTTCCCCGTCCGCATGTAGGGGGAGGTGACATGCATCAGCCCCGTGACACCCAGCTTTCTCGCTGGAAAATGCTGTCTTCCGCTAGGCGGGCATCTTATTCGGTCGACATCCCTGTAAATATGTGGGCGAGGGGGATCAGAAGCCGAGACAGAGCGGTTCACAGAGAAGTAGGAAAACTAAGGAGGAAATAATGAGTGAGGACAGATGGCCTCGTAGAGGACGGGCGAGGGCCTGTTTAAATGAGTACTTGGTAAGGATGTCAGTGATTTTTTTTTTTTTTTTTAGCAGTTGAAACCTAGTTTAGTCAGTCTAATATTCCGTTGTCTTCCATTTTATGCAATCTGTTAAAATAGTGAGGTACTAAGTGGATGTTCCCCTCAGGTCTTTCTTCTGTGTTCTCTGCCGGTGATGCAGAATGGGCTGATTGACCTCAAACCGTCCAACAGAGCCCCTCTATTCATGATGAGCACACTCTCGCAGAGCTTATTTCCAAGCTAACCCCTTCAGTATTTTCCCAGAAGGGTCAGCTTCTTGGTCTCCATTCCTGGACACTCAAGAGTCCTTGGATATGCAGCTTCTGTGCATTCCTCTTACAGTGCTGGTGCCCAGAGGTCTCTATGCCTTTCAGCTCTGTTTGTTCATGCCTGCATGGAGGAGAGCAGGAAAAATGGAGAAAATGGAGGGGAGCCTGTCGGGGTCTGAAGGAGAGTTGTGGGAGCAAGTGTGGGCCTCTGGATGAGCCCAGTGAATTGTGTGTGTGTGTGTGTGTGTGTCCCAGGCATAGTTGTGGGATCACGGGGTGTACGGAACTGTTCGCAAAGGATGTTGTGGTTCTGGCTGGAGCATCTGCAAGTGGGTTTATGGATGATGTGGGCTGCATGAAATGGTGTGGGTACCATAGCATCTTAACTCAGGTTTCCTGGGACACACAGATGCTGAGGCTGAGATGTGCATGCATGGGTTGAATTGAGTAACTGATCTTACCTGTGGAAGAATGAAGGCAGTGAATTTGGCAGAGGGAAATGTATTCCCGTGATGTTGTTAAAACAGGTTCTGGGCTGAGCCCATGGGAGCGCTGTGTGCAGGAAGATGGGTGCCTTAGTCCTGGTGGGTGCCTACGTCCACCTCTTGCGACAGTGGGCAGCAGAGGACTGTCTCTTCCATATGGTGAGGTCTTCCCTATGTGTGTGGTTGTGGCACAGGAAAGGGGATGTTGATTCTAAGCCTTAAACAGCCTGTTTTCAACTTTCAGGATTGACCTCGAAAGATTCACCTCTGAGGAAGAAATCCAGAGGAGGCAGAAGAGGAAAGAAAAGAGGTCAAGAATGGCTCTTTCTCAGGTGAAGTCATATCCTCAGTTGATTGTTTTGTCGGTCCTTCCAAAATGCCCTGCTTCAGAATTACCAGTCTTCTCTGATGGTTAAGTATGTTCTTGCTCAATAAAAGTGTTTTTTTTTTTTCTTCCAATTTTTAATTCAAGAACTTTTCGACCCTACTGTTTTAATGTATACCACTAATGGTGGTTTAGTCACCAAGTCGTGTCTGACTCTTGCACTCTTGTGACCTCATTGACTAGCCTGCCAGGCTCTTCTGTCTATGGGATTCTCTAGGCAAAACTACTGGAGTGGGTAGCCATTTCCTTCTCCAGGGGATCTTCCCAACCCAGGGATCGAACCCAGGTCTCCTGCATTGCAGGCAGATTCTTTACCCACTGACCTATGAGGGAAGCCCCTGTATACCACTAATATCCTTTCCAATTTTGAATCAATATTTTGTTAGTGGAATAAACAAACTCTGGCTTTTGTTAATAGTTACTTATCTGGATTTAAATGGGTAAAATTATATTTGAATTTTGAGTTATATGTATTTTACAGAGATTGAAGTATTATATATTTGATCATGCTTGTACTGGTTCTTTGCTAACCTATTGTAGAATAATGTTGACAAACTAAATTATGTAAAATTAGAACATTTTCCTTGTCCCAGAGATGCTGAACACATTAAGTAAAAATGATAATTTAAAAACTTACCCAAAATATGTTGAAACAGCTACTCTCATTTTAGTGAATTGGATATTTACATATGTGGGTACATGCATGCATGTGCAAATTCATGGCTTTTATAAAAGACATCATTTTGCAGTAAGTTTTTTATTTTTTAGCAATTGAGATTATATCTTAATTTTTTTACACTGTCACATTAATAATTTAAATAGGAGTAAAAATGGAAACATTATATGTGGATATGTACACACATTATGCATTTGCACATGTTCACCTTGTACTTGTTTCAACTTTCTCAGGGAACCCTATATGTTAATAGATGTAGTAATTGTCAATACATGTAAAGCATTAAGAGTAATGCTTAGCACATAGGAAGTATTGAAATGCTTTTCGTCATTTCTTTTGTTATCCTCATTTCAATGTTAAGATCCCAGTCTTTTTGTAAAGCTACTGTGGACTTTTTCATCTCTCAGGACACCACTCACTAGCTCATCTGCATATTGAATCCCACTCAGTGTGTACAAGCTCATCTGCATATTGAATCCCACTCAGTGTGTACAACAGAATATCTGACTCTCCTGTATAGCCAACCTGTGTTTCATGCTTGTATATTTCATGTATCATCCACAGAAATCAGTCATCCACACTAATTTGGAGGATATCATATTCTCTTATAGAAGCAAAGAAATGAAAATTCGAGGCACATAACTTGCTCAAAATGCCTATACTGGAATCTGTCAAAACCCATTCTCCAACCCAAATGATCCTCTCTCCTTCTCATGTTGTGTGAAGATAAGAACTCTCCTTGTAGTCCCTCAGTGAGATATATTTTTTATTTCAGGGACATTTGACCTTTAAGGATGTGGCTGTCGAATTCTCTCAGGAGGAGTGGGAATGCCTGGACCTTGCTCAGAGGGCCCTGTATAGGGACGTGATGCTGGAGACCTACAGGAACCTGCTCTCTGTGGGTGAGGATCATTTTCCTCTAGAAGTTGGGATCTGCCCTGGGGTATCTCGCATTTTCCCTCTGTGCCTCTTGGGAACCCCCGTTTTGCTTGACTGACCTCAAAGCCTTGTTGACTCAGACATGCAAAGCTTTGTGATTGGCATCAGGAGTTTAGCCATTTCTTCAGAAATATGCACATTTCATGATACACTAGGAGTTGTTCCAGAGTTTAAGTATTTACAAAGTCCAATGGCAAACTTGTAAAATCCTGAATTCCCTGTTTTCTCTCCCTCTGCTTTTGATTCAGTAATTTCTAGGAAGAGAGCTTGAGACCCGCATATTATGCTGTTCCCTCTGCGTTCAGAAGGAGGCAGTAGATGAATGTGTGAAGTATTTTCCCAGACCTCCCCCTTGTAATGTCCTCACTCCTCAGCTGAGTGAGGAGCTGGGAGTTCTTTTCTTCTAAATTATTTATTTATTTTTGGCTGCACTAGGTCTTCACTGCTTTGCTTGGGCTTTCTCTAGTTGTCACAGCAGGGGCTACTCTTCCTTGTGCTGTGCAGGTTTCTCATTGAAATGGCTTCTCTCTCTCTTTTTTTTTTCCCCTCTTAAGGGGAAGTTTATTTCCTGGTCAGGAAAGAAGAATCAGGGACAGGACCCTGT
>SJXQ01013078.1:346587-382357 GCA_006408695.1 Aepyceros melampus | reverse complement strand
CATTCTAGGCCTGGGCCTGACCGACAAAGGGTGGGGTAGGGTGGGATGCGGGCAGAGGGGACGGCTCCAGCTGCGCAAGCTTGGTCCCACGGTTGTCCAGGCTGGACCAGGGAGAGCCCACTGGGGATGGTGGCACCAAGCCTGGGGGCAGAGGTGGCAGGCCAGCGGGCCCAGAGGACAGTACATATGGAGGCAATAAATACTGACAAGCCAGGGCACACGACTCTAGGCCGGCAGGCCCTGACAGGTAAGGCTCAGCCACTGGCTTTGTCTGCCGAGAGCTCTGTCTTGGGGGCCGTGGGCTGTAGGCACTGCCCATTGGGACAGGGAAGCCAGAGGCACGAGGACACCCAGCCTCCCATATGGGAAGGAGGTTGCTTTGAGTCTTGGCAGTTTGGCTTTCCCAAGCCCCGGAGCCATCCCCACGGGCCTGGCAGACGGGACCAGCACATCCCCAGAAAGAAATGGCTTCTCTTATTGCAAAGCACAGGCTCTAGGGCAAGTGGGCTTCAGTAGTGGCGGCTCATGGGCTCTAGATCTCAGGTTTGATAGTTGTGGTGCAAGGGCGCAGCTATTCCAAGGAATGTAGGATCTTCCTGGACCAGGGATTGAACCTGTGTCCCCTGCATCGGCAGGCAGATTCTTATCCACTGCACCACCCAAGGAAGGCTGTTCTTTTGTTTCTGAATGTTATCTCCATCTTAGAGCAAGGGAAAGAAGTCTAGATTCTAGAGAATGAAGTGAAAATAGAAAAAAAACAAAACAAAACAAATGGGAATGTATCAAAGGTGCCAACAGGTCAGAGCTCAGAAGGGCAGTGAGGAAACCGCACCATTAATAGTGTTTGGGAAACTCTCCCTAAGTGGGAGATGTCCATGGGAAAACAGAAGTTTATTTCTTGTGAATTTTCAGAGAAAATTTTTCTCCTCCCTGACTTGTTCCCTGACTCCGGTACTCTTGCCTGGAAAATCCCATGGATGGAGGAGGCTGGTAGGCTTCAGTCCATGGGGTCATGAAGAGTCGACGACTGAGCGACTTCACTTTCACTTTTCACTTTTACGCATTGGAGAAGGAAATAAATGGTAACCCACTCCAGTGTTCTTGCCTGGAGAATCCCAGGGAAGGGGGAGCCTGGTGGGCTGCCGTCTATGGGGTCACACAGAGTTGGACTTAGCAGCAGCAGCAGCAGCAGCTGACTTGTTCTGTCCTGCAATATGTAAAGTTTATCTTTTCACGCTCAGTGGTGCTACAACAGCTCTCACACAGACCAAGGCAAAGTGTTTATCACCATCTACACTCCGTCATCTGGCTCTTGAGAAGTCTTTGCTTCCTTGACTTTGAGGAGAATGGGATAGTCTTTTTCCATTGATCTCTCTTTCTTGATTCCATCAGATGCATTGGCAGATGGGTTCTTTTACCACTAGTGCCACCTTGGAAGCCCAGAATTGCTCATCGTATTCTCTTATAATCTTTTGATTTCTGTAGAATCAGTTGTGACCAGTTGTAATGTTCCCTCTTTCATTTCCGACTTTAGCTATTTGAATCTTCTGATTTTTTTCTTAATCTTGCTGAGTGTAAATTTTGTCTTTCTTTTCAAAGAACCAACTGAGTTTTGTGGTTGTAGTTTTTTTATTCTCTAATTCCTTTAATTTTTGTCTTCCTTCCTTCTCTAGCTTTGGCTCTATTTTGTTCTTCTGAGATCTTTTTTCCCCGATATTTTCTTCCTTTCTCTCTCTCTCTCTCTCTTTTTTTTTAAATTCTTTTTCACACGGTCAACCAGGATTTCTTTTGTGCACTCCTTTGTATTTTCTTTTTTCCCATATTTATTGACATGTAATCCACATATGTTATATGGACACAGACCATAGCATGAGTTCTGATAGCTCAGCTGGTAAAGAATCCACCTGCAATGCAGGAGACCCTGGTTCGATTCCTGGGTTGGAAGATCCGCCGGAGAAGGGATAGGCTATCCACTGCAGTATTTTTGGGCTTCCCTTGTGGGTCAGCTGGTAAATAATCCGCCTGTAATGTGGGAGACCTGGGTTGATCCCTGGGTTGGGAAGATCCCGTGGAGAAGGGAAAAGCTACCCACTCCAGTATTCTGGCCTGGAGAATTCCATGGACTGTATAGTTCATGGTTTCGCAAAGAGTTGGACACGACTGATTTTCACTTCACTTCAATCCATGTAACATGGTATAAATAAAAAATGTACAGTGATGATGTGATATGCATATATTACTAAATAATTAGCAGAACACACTTAACACATCCATCAAGTCACATAATTACAATCTGTGTGTCTGTGTGTGTGTGTGGTGAGAACATTTAACATCTACTGTCTAATCAAGTTTGAGTATATAAAGACAGTTTTGTTAACAGTAGTCACCATGCTGTATATTAGATCTGAATGTATTCACCTTATAACTGAAACTGCAATAATATTCCCCTGTATGTAATAATATTCCATTGTATGTAGTAATATTCCCCTGCCCCTGCAATCACTCTACTCTTTTTCTAATCATTTGGCTTTTGTTTTTAAGATTCCATATATATGTGATATAAGTGAGGTCATAACGGTATTTGTATTTTTTCTCTCCTGACTTACTTCACTTAGCATAATGCCCTGAAGATGTGTATTGGTACAGATAGCAGGATTTACTTTTTTTTTTTTTGCTGACTAATATTCCATTGTATGTGTAATATTTTAAAATTTCTTTACACACTGTTGGACACTTAGCTTTTTTTCATGTCTTCGCTATTGTAAATAATGGTGCAACAACAGAGCAGTGCAAATATCTAAGAGAGTGCTTTCATTTCCTTTCAGTGTATTCCCAGAAGCGAGATTGCTATCTTATCGTTGTCCTTTTTTTTTTTTTTTTTTTAATATTTTAAGGAATTCTACGTACTTTTTCTATGGTGGCTGCACCAATTTACATTTCCACCAATATTGCAGTGGGTTGCCTTTTCTCCGTATCTTCATCTCCACTTTCTGTCTCTTGACTTTTTTATGGTGGCCATTCTGCTAGGTGTAAGGCGGTATGTCACTGTAGTTTTGCTTTGCATTTCTCCTGAGGGCAGCTCTGGGTATTGGGAGGCTTTGAATTCAGTCTCAGAGCCTGCCAGTTCTTTTCTTCCAAGGTCAGTATTCTAGTCACTCTTGTGCAATTCTGTGGAAGCCCAGGTGGCACAGTGATTAAAAAAAATCCACCTGCCAATGCAGGAGAGATGTGGGTTCGATCCCTGGGTTGGGAAGATCCCCTGGAAAAGGAAAATGGTAACCCAGTCCAGTATTTTTTTTCTGGGAAGCCCCATGGACAGAGGAGACTGGTGGGCTACAGTCCATGGCAGTCGCAAAGAGCTGGACATGACTGAACACATATGCACGCATGTTCATCCACTAACAACTTTCTCCCGATAGAACCTAAATCAGTATGTACAGGGCTGATGACTCAAAGGCCAATTCCAGGAGGGATAGCCAAGTCTGACTGTTAGAGCTCTTATTATCTCCCATGAATTCTTTCTTTCTCAGCTCCTGGCATTCATTGTAGTATTTTATAATGTGTTCTGCCTGAATAGCCAGTTGTGCTCAAGAACATGTTTTCTGATTCTGCAAGTACAGGTTCAGATTGTCTTTCTCTCGCTTGCTGTGTATATTGGTGTCAGGTACATAAATCCTGTGAGTCTGCTGCCCTTATTTTTTAAATAGTGGTTGTAGGGTGCTTGGGCTTCAGAAGTTGTAGCTTTTGGGCTCTAGAGCTCTAGGGTTCAGTATTTGTGGTGCACGGGCTTAGTTGCTCCATGGCATGTAGGATCTTCCCACGGATCAAACTGGTGTCCCTTGTATTGCAAGTGGATTCTTAACCACTGGACCACGAGGGAAGCTCCTGTGTATGTTTCTATTTTCCAATATGTTCTCAACAGTGTTGTCTCTGACTTTCGTTAATAAATTCTCAAAGCACATGCAATGTATTCACATATGCTTTGGGGCCAGTGACCAGGATAACTAAAAGGCAGTGCATAGACTGGGAATTTCTCTATTAGTTGACTGTGATATAGCTGCAGTCATGAAATCATAATTGTGACTTCTACTTCTTTTTCCAGTTCTTTTTTATAATGTTATATATTTTCCTGACATGATAGTTTATAAGTCAGTGATTTCTATATAACTCCTAGCTCTCATATTTTGTGCTCCTTCTAGAATATAAGTTTTTTCTTTATTCTTAAGAGGGACTGTCTAGAGTTCTACAGAGTAAAAATTTTCTGTAATATGGTGACTTATTATCTATGCTGACTTTATCATGGTTTACTAGAATAATTTTCAATTTATATTGTGATTTATAGATGATCTTTCAGCATGCAATATATCTGATACACAGCATCTCTTAATGTTGTAAACTTCTTTCTCTCAGTGGGTACATGTGGATATATCATGTGTATTAAGATAAATATTTTGTTTTCTTATAAGTTGTTTTATTTTCTCAGTTCTACAATGGTTTTGCAATTCTAAACTACAAGTTATTTAGATTATTTATTAGATAAAGCTTGTTTTGGATTATTTAGCATTACAATCAGAGAAGGCAACAGCAACCCACTCCAGTACTCTTGCCTGGAAAATCCCATGGACGGAGGAGCCTGGTAGGCTGCAGTCCATGGGGTTGCTTAAGAGTCATGCATCACTGAGCGATTTCACTTTCTCTTTTCACTTTTATGCATTGGAGAAGGAAATGGCAACCCACTCCAGTATTCTTGCCTGGAGAATCCCAGGGACAGAGGAGCCTGATGGGCTGCCGTCTGTGGGGTCGCACAGAGTCGGACACGACTGAAGCAACTTAGCAGCAGCAGCATTACAATACATTGACTGTTCTTTAATACTTACATATGTATAGTAATTATGCATAAAATATGTATAATAGATTTTTCTCCTCAGTTATGAGACAGCAATATGTTTATTGCCAAAAGGTATGTGATCTTTGCGGTCATGGTAGAAATTATCCTTTCTTTGAGAGCTAACGTAAGTTTGCACAATGTGAGTGATTTTGTCATTGAGTGACTAGGCTACCCTAAAATTAACTTGAATTACATGTAATTATTCTTTCTTTAATAAAAGATCTGTTTCTTTAGTTGTGTCTGAAAACTTGAAGGTCATGGTTGGGAGGTTTAATAACTGTCCAGGATTGGTAATGCCTTTGGTGTAATACCACCTTTTCAACATGAAACATTTATTTACCATCTGTAATTAATAGGATACTTATGGTTCTTTATATCTTGTAGCTGTCTCTCATATACATGTGATCAAGAAATTGAAACCAAAAGCAAACAGTGATACAAGAGTATTCCAGAGAGTGATGTTGGGAAGATATGAAAGTCATGAAATCAGAGATTTTTACTTCATGGAAATCCAGGAAAATATACATGTCTTTGAGTGTCAGTGGATAGATGATGAAGGAAATGACAAAGGAATGTCTGTAAACAATAATGAAAATCTCACTGATGGAAAAAATCAACATGGTAGAATGGATCCAGGAAACAAACCTCTTGAAAATAAGCTTGCATTAAGCTTTCAGGATGAATGGTGTATATTTAAAAGTGAAGAGAAAATTGATGAATTTAATGAAGCTGACAAGAGTAGCAACAGTAGCACCTCATTTTTACCATTGGAGACAATTTCTCCTATTGTCCAAACCAACATTTCTAATCTGTATGGGAATGATTTTATTCACCGTATACTGACACAAGGCCAGAAAGCATACAAGGAAAAACATTATAAATGTAATGAGTGTGACAAAACCTTTCCTTACAGCTCAAACCTCAGCAGACATCAGTTAATCCATACGGGAGAGAAACCTTATAATTGTGATGTATGTGGTAAGGTGTTTAGTCGAAATTCACACCTCACGTGTCATCAGAGAATTCATACAGGAGAGAAACCTTACAAATGTAAAGAGTGTGGCAAAACCTTTAATCAGTGCTCAAACCTCACTAGACATCAGTTGATCCATACAAGAAAAAAAGTCTATGAATGTGATGTCTGTGGCAAGGCCTTCAGTAGAAAGTCAGTCCTTGTAAGTCATCAGACAGTGCACTTTGGAGAGAAATCTTACAAATGTAATGAATGTGGCAAAGCCTTTAGGAGCGCTCAAGCCTTACTCAGCATAAGAGAATCCATACAGGAGAGAAACCTTACAGATGTGATGAGTGTGGGAAGGCCTTTAGGAAGCATTCAAATCTTACTCAACATAAGGTAGTCCATACTGGAGAGAAACCTTACAGATGCAATGAGTGTGGCAAAGCATTTAGTGTGCACTCAGCCCTAAGGAACCATCAGGTAATCCACACAGGAGAGAAGCCGTACAAATGTGATGTCTGTGGCAAGGTCTTCAGTCGAAATTCAATCCTTGCAAGTCATCAGAGGCTGCACACTGGGGAGAAACCTTACAAGTGTAAAGAATGTGGAAAGTCATTTATTCAACGTTCACTCCTTTGGATTCATGAGAAAATCCATACTGGTGAGAAACCTTACAAATGTAATGAATGCAGCAAAGCCTTTCCCGTGCGGTCAATCCTTACTCAACATATGAGAATCCATACTGGGGAGAAACCTTATATATGTACTGAGTGTGGCAAAGCCTTTACAAAACATTCAAATCTTACTCAACATAAGACCATCCACACTGGAGAGAAACCTTACAAATGTAATGAGTGTGACAAAGCTTTTACCCAAGTTTCAAGTCTTAGTAGGCATCAGAGAAGGCACAGTGGAAAGAAACCAAGTAAGTGCAATGTGTGTGTTAAGCCTTTGATCCAACATTCGCAGCTTTGGGATCTTGAGAGAACTCATACTGGAGAGAAACCTTACAAATATGATGTGTGCTGTAAGGCATTGGTCCAACATTCACAACTTTGCAGTCATGAGAAAACTCTCACTGGAGAACTCAAATGCAGTTTATGTGGCAAGGCTTTTATCCAGCATTCAAGCCTTGTGGCACATCCGAGAGTTCATACAGGAGAAAGACCTTATAAATGTAATAAATGTGATAAGGCTGTTACCCAAAATTTACAACTTTGGCGTCACAAGAGAACTCATATTGGAGAGAAGTCTTATCAATGTAACGAGTGTGGCAAAGCCTTTACAGATGGTTCACATCTCAATCGAATAAAATCATTCATACTGGCGAGAAACCTTATAAGTGTCATGAGTGTGGCAGAGCTTTTACTCAAGTTTACAAACCTGGGTAGGCGTCAGAAAATACATACTGAAAAGAAACATTATAAAGTTAATCTATGTGGCAGTGCTTTTATTAAAAGCTGAAGCTTTGGGCAGCATCGAAAAATTAATAATAGAAATCTTACAAATATAATGGTTGAGATAAAATGTATGTAGGTAGTCAGACCTTAAAATCAGAGACCCCCTTAAGGAGAGAAATCATTTAAAACATATGTATGTGGCAAAGCCTATAACTGTGCCTAACATTTATTTGGTGGCAGAATGTACATCTTTAAAAGAAACCACACAAAATTTTGGCAAAGGGTAGCCAAAGTTTAAGCCTTCTAGAATGTAACAAAATTCTTACTAGAGAGAAACCTTATAAATATGATTCCTGTGATCAGCTTCGTCAAAAATGTATACTTTTGTGGTTGTACTCAGTCGCTCAGTTGTGTCCAACTATTTGCAGCCCAGTGGACTGTAGACTGCCAGGCTTTTTTGGATTTCCCAGGCAAGAATACTGGAATGGGTTGCCGTACCCTCCTCTAGGGGATCTTCCCAACCTAGGGATTGAATCCAGGTCTCCCGCATGGCAGGCCGATTCTTTACCATCCGAGACACTAGGGAAGCCCTTTAAAGATGGTAGAGTGCATAAAAAGGTTTAGAGGGGGGGTGGTTGGGGGTGTGTGTGTGTGTGTGTGGGTGGGTGGGTGTGTGTGTGTGTGAGGCAGACTGTTGAGGCAGGCAGAGGAGATCTCTTCCTTTGCTTCAGGAGCTCAGTGGACAATAAACAGGGTCTTTGAAAAAAAAAATATGGGAGAGGTGGAGGTGCTTTTGAGGAGCTCCACAGGAAAGGTATGGAGCAGACACACAGGGAATGTGAGGGAACAGCTAGGAATCTAAATCAAGAACAGTCAGTTCAGGGCTGTGTTTTTCTCCAGCTGTCATGAGCCACTCAGGGACAAGGTGGACTGGTGTGATGGGGGCATCAGGAAGAGCAGTGGGTCTGGGGGAGAATCCAAGTCCACACGCCAGGCCTTTGCTTTGGGGTAGTTGACTTGCATGACTGTAAGTGACAGAGGACGGTGTTTGTCTCCATGTTTTAAAAATAACTTAGATGAGGTGGTAGAGTGTATTCCATTGGCTTACCATTTTATTGATGCAGACAAGCCTGGACTGTAGTTACATACTCCACACATGGTCAGCAAATTAATGAGAAGAACACAAAATGAAACTAGTACACCCTCTGGTATGGCCTTCACTTTAGGGGGTTGATGCACATGTGCAGGGGTCCTTTGCCCTGGAAGAGTGGGAAGGGATCTGGCCAGGAACAGCAGAGGCAGGGTCCTCCACCGGGACAGTCCTCCTCACCCTCACCAAGCGCAATGGGTGAGTGTAAGTTCAACTGGGACCGCAGTGAGTTCATCCAAGGGGTAGCTGCTTGAGGCTGAGTAGACCCACTTCGGAAATAAAAAGAGCCTAAAATCAGGAGAGAAAAGGAGAAGCCTCCTGGCTGCCCTAGACCCTTCCATGGAGAAAAATTCTGGGAAAAAAAAAAAAAAATGCTGTTCTTTACCATTCTACCCATTGAGAATTTTGTATTTCATATTCTAATTTGTAATCCCTACGCAGGTAACTCCAGTTCTTTTAATTGCTTAAATTAATTTTGATTGCAGGCAATATTTCTGGATCCAATTACCGCCCCACAGCTACTCCTCACTGAGATCACAGTTTTCTCAGTTTAGGACCAACGGTTGGTCAATCGCTGGCAAAAATAGCTTTTTGCTTAAACTTTTTTTTTGCTTAAACTTTTTTTTTTTACTTAAACTGTTTTCAGTCAAATTTTTTTTTGTTTAAAAGAAATTTCCAAAATAAGTGGCCCACACAACTATAAGGGTTTAATTTTCATATTCTAATTTGTAATCCCTACGCAGGTAACTCCAGTTCTTTTAATTGCTTAAATTAATTTTGATTGCAGGCAATATTTCTGGATCCAATTACCGCCCCACAGCTACTCCTCACTGAGATCACAGTTTTCTCAGTTTAGGACCAACGGTTGGTCAATCGCTGGCAAAAATAGCTTTTTGCTTAAACTTTTTTTTTGCTTAAACTTTTTTTTTTTACTTAAACTGTTTTCAGTCAAATTTTTTTTTGTTTAAAAGAAATTTCCAAAATAAGTGGCCCACACAACTATAAGGGTTTAAAACTTGTTAGAGACAGTAACTTAAGCTAAGCAGGAAGCCATCCTATCATAAGATACAAAGACCCTCAAGCATGCCTAAACCTGGGAAAGGTAAACTTGGGAGGGAATCCAAGGGACCTAAACAGCACACCTCTACCCGGCTGTCGTCCCTCCCTCTCAGTCGCAGCGCGAGCCCGGGTTCTTCACGCCCCGCCCCTTGCTGGTAGTGCTCTGCTCTGCTTAGGCTCCGCCCACAGTCCTTATGCGCACGCGCAGTTTCTTCAAGCCTGGGAAGCTGGTAGTGCAGAGCACAAGTCACGCTGGGCAGCAAGAGTTAGCACTTCTAGCTTGGACCTGTGCCTCACAGTCCTTTTTCCAGACAGACGGTTAAAATTAGCAACTTCAAGGTACGGGGAGGGACCTCCCGTCCCCAGCCGCCCGGCGCTCCCTCCTCGCCCCGCCCCTCGCCGGTAGCACTCCGCTCAGGCCCCGCCCCGGAGGCCGCACCACAGCGCCGCACACGCAGCTCCCTGTGCCCTTCGGCTCCACAGGCCTCCCCTTCCTGTCAGCCCGTCCCGTCACCCTACGGCAGGGTGCTACCAGGACCTGCCCGTGTGACACCAGTGTTCCGTGTCAAATTCAGCTCAGTTGGAAAACGGTCCCTTTGGGTCCCAGGGCATCTTATTCAGTCGCCACTCCTTAAAATTTGGGCGCAAAGGGAATCAAGCAGATACAGAGCGTCTGAGAAAGAGAAAAGCATGAGGGAGAACCGATGAGAACATAGAAGGTGGCTCAGGGACTTGTAAAAAAAGAGAAGATAAAGTGACAGCAATTAAGTCCTGATTGAATGTAGCAGGTGAATGAAACAGAGAAATTAAAGAGCCAGATCTCCAGAGGTTAGAGAGCAGCAGTGACGAGGAACTTCACCCAGGGTGTCGGGAGAGAAGATAATAGTTGGAACCGTGGCCTTCAGTGTCTCCTGGTGTGGGAGAGAGAGAGGACTAGTGGCAAGAAGAGCTGAGGAAGAGTAGGAAAGACTCTCGGGGGTACCAGAGAGTGAGGAGGGAGTGTTAGGGAGAAAGAAGCAAAACCACACTCCAATTTGGACTGGAATCCAGGGTCTTGATTAATATTGCCCACCTGGTCTCAGGACTTAATGATGCGGTTCTTTACATCGCAGTGCGGACAGAATTCAGCAAGAGGCATAGTGACAAGTAAGTAGTAGATTTATTGAGACAGATACACATTCCACAGGGCCTCCCCAGGAGGCACCAGTGGTAAAGAATCGCCTGCCAATGCAGAATCCTTAGGAGACGTGGATTCAATTCCTGGGTCGGAAAGATCCCCTGGAGGAGGGCATGGCAACCCACTCCAGTATTCTTGCCGGATACTCCCATGGACAAAAGAGCCTGGCGGCTTACAAGTCCATGGGGGTCGCAAAAGAGTCGGACAGTACTGAGCCGATGGGCGTACCCGCACACATTCCACAGCTATAAAGTAGGTCATCTCAGAAGGTGAGAGGCCCTGTGATAATGCAAGTTCCATAGGCAGAATGCAGTCAGTCTCAGAAAGTGAAAGCGACCCTGAAATACAAGGTGGTTAGTTTTTAGGGGCTGAGGAATTTCACAGTCTAGAGAGTGGAGTAATTATTTAAGCTATTTTAGGGAGAGATGGAGACTTCTGGGAATTGGGCCACCTCCCACTTTCTGGCCTTTGACGGTTGGCGTCAGAACTGTCATAGCAACTATGCGCATGTCATTTAACTAATATGTCACGACGAGCATAGAATGCATTTCAAGGTTTGTTGGCAGTCAAATCTTCCGCCATCTTGGGTCTAACTAGTTATACCTGGTTTTTGTCATAGGCTTAATGACTGAGTCATTCTTTTAAGGGTTGTGCCCTGTTCCCTTCCCTCCTGTGTCAGGTGTAGGAGAGTTAGGGGAAGAAAGGACCAGAAATAATGGAGATTGAGGGCAGTCAGGTTGGGGGAAAAGAGTGCAAGAGGGGGGGGAACAAGTTGAAGAGTCAGGCAGGACAGGTGTGAGGTAAGAAATAGGAAGGGAGAAACAGCAGGAGGGTAGACGGGAGCAAAAAGAGACACAGAGATAGAATAGGGAGTCAGATAAAGTGAATGAAATGGAATAACCTGGTAGTGCAGGTAGAGGGAGTGGGTAACTGGCTCCAGGTGTTTGGATATGGATAATTAAGTTGTGATGTAGGAGTTGTTTTTAGAATCTAGTACATTTAAAATTTGTTTAAATCATACAGATGAGGGTGAGAATTGCAAAACACCTGTCTATAGGTCTTGTGCATCTTATAATTATTTGAGAAGATAACTTCCATTTGCAGTTTTTATTCAGTGGGGGGCAGTGACTTGATTCACTCAGTTGCAGGTCACCCCTTCCTTTCCTTTTTCTGGCATGGAGTAGAGGTCAGAGAAGAGGGCACCTGGAACAAGAAATGACTGAGCTTATTTCTGAGTTGACCCCTTTATAGTGTTTTCCACATCAGCAGCTATGTTTCTGCAACTCTGTATTTTTAAATTATTTCACTGAGATTCTTTTTCCACTTGTGCACTGCAACTAGCGAGTAGCTCCTACCACCCACTGCAACTAGAGAAAAGCCAAGCAGTAAAGACGACCCAGGGCACAGCCAAAAATAACTAAATAAAATATATTTAAAAGTTATTTTTTTAATACCAAGAAATGATAAGCTATTAAAAATAACTGCTTATGTGCACAGCTGTGACAAATTATGAATAACATACAAAAAGACCAAAACCCAACTGCAACTGCCACTTCTGAGGTAAGGAGAACAAAAACAAGGTACTGAACATGGTCCCCTGCCCACAGCACCACCAAGGGGTTGGGCAGACCAGCTAGGGGGACCCACCCAATCTGCTCCTACTCTGCCCCCACCTTTACCCAGTTTAAAGAGACCAGCTCACCCATGCCAAGCAGTAAAGACGACCCAGGGCACAGCCAAAAATAACTAAATAAAATATATTTAAAAGTTATTTTTTTAATACCAAGAAATGATAAGCTATTAAAAATAACTGCTTATGTGCACAGCTGTGACAAATTATGAATAACATACAAAAAGACCAAAACCCAACTGCAACTGCCACTTCTGAGGTAAGGAGAACAAAAACAAGGTACTGAACATGGTCCCCTGCCCACAGCACCACCAAGGGGTTGGGCAGACCAGCTAGGGGGACCCACCCAATCTGCTCCTACTCTGCCCCCACCTTTACCCAGTTTAAAGAGACCAGCTCACCCAGCCTCAGGGAGCGAGTAAGTCACCTGTTTCTTGTTCTCACCTGTGCTGCAGTTCAGTTCAGTTGCTCAGTCCTGTCCAACTCTGCGACCCCATGGACTGCAGCACGCCAGGCTTCCCTGTCCATCACCAACTCCCAGAGTTTACTCAAACTCATGTCCATCAAGTTGGTGATGTCATCCAACCATCTCATCCTCTGTCATCCTCTTCTCCTCCTGCCTTCAATCTTTCCCAGCATCAGGGTCTTTTCCAATGAGTCAGTTCTTCGCATTAGGTAGCCAAAGTATTGGAGTTTTGGCCTCAGCATCAGTCCTTCCAGTGAATATTCAGGACTGATTTCCTTTAGGATTGACTGGTTGGATCTCCTTGCAGTCCAAGGGAGTTCCAGGAAAGCTCTGCCTGAATTCCTCGCCTGGCCTTTTACCAATTTCTACTGATTAAAGAGTCCAAGAACCCAGGTTGGTAACAAATACAGTCTATCCTTTAACAACTGTGCAGAGATGACTTGAGGGGACACTCACCTTATAGGGTTTAACATATATACACAGGTCAAATGAGATCACTGTATTTTCACATTTTTGATTATTAATAATTTACATCTGTTTCTTATTATAGGAGATGTTTAAAAATCTATTGCCATCGAGGAAATATCCTTTTCTTGTGACTATGCCCATTTTGCTGCCTTTAAATTATTAAAAACAAAACTCATCAGGAACAAAACGGACTCATGAATGCCTACAGTCAGTTTCTCCTATTGATCTGTGTTTGGTGAGAAGTTCCACTATCAACTCCATGCTGAATATCTTTCTTGTCACCATGACCAGCTAGCAATATTGCATAATACAGAGTAAACTACCTTATAAAGATCCCCAAATCTATCCTACTCACTAGATCTTTTACAAATGTAAGAACATATCTTCTATTCGAGTGTGCCATGCTAAGACATTTTGCTTATTTGTATGTGAAAATATTTGAATATGCTAATTACCCTATCCAAACATTACCATATTTCAAATGATTACCATTTCCTGCATATGATATCTTTCACATGTAGGGATGTGAGAACATATACCTTGCAGTAGATGTTAAGAAACTGATATTTCCATAAAAGTTAATGAGTGTAGCAATGACATTATTTGATAGTTGATAATCTAGCTTTACTTAATATACAATTCATATTAAAGAGAATACATCCTACAAAATGCCCTAAGAAATACTGCAAACATGGTAATACATGTCTTCATGTCTTACAGGCTTTGTTATCCACATTTGACAAAACATTCCAAGTTAACACAGAAAAGAGCTAAGCTATAATTTTAAAATTAAACTGTCTACCCTCAAAATGAATATATAGATAATCTGAAATTACATTTAGACATTACTGATTTGAGTTTATGATATTAACAAGTTTTTCTCAAAGGTATTTGAAGGTAATTCATCACGAGTGTGGAATAAACTATTTAAAACTATACAGTTCTCATTAAAAGGAAACAAAATTATTTCTTTTCTCATTTTATTATACCCATATGAGATGATGGATGCTAAGTAAACTTAATGATTTCACAATACATGTAAGTCAGACCATTCTGCTATACAGTTTAAAGCTGACATATGTCAATTATAAAACAGATGAGGGAATGATGGTTTTAAAAAGGTAAATAAACACCTTAGCAAAAAATAAAGAATAATGTCATCTATTAAAATTTTTTTTTAAACACTACTCTTTTTAGAGCAATGGTTAGTGACCTAAAGCATCATATACAATAGTCCTCCAATTCTCAAACCCCAAATCTTGTCCTTATGAGTCTCTGAAACTGATGAGAACAGAATGAACAGTGATGAATAGAAACAGAAAGGCTGTTCTGGTGGGCATCTGAATGACATTGTTCATTATAATCAAGGAGAGTCTTGTACTTCTTACTGTAGTGTGTAAGCCCTCCACAGATAAAAATTACACATTAATTCTGTAATTCAAAGTATTCATTCAAATGATCTGTTTCACATCTGTGATTGAGGGTAGGTTCTTCCCTGGTGGCTCAGACGGTAAAGCGTCTGCCTACAATGTGGGAGACCTGGGTTCAATCCCTGGGTTGGGAAGATCCCCTGGAGGAGGAAATGGCAGCCCACTCCAATAATCTTGCCTGGAAAATCCCATGGATGGAGAAACCTGGTAGGCTACAGTCCATGGGTCGCAAAGAGTCGGACACAACTGAGTGACTTCACTTTCATTTTTCTTTCTACCTTTACATATGTTTTCAAGTATATACGTGTAGAGTATTTGTAACAGTCCCTTACTGTCCTTTTGATGTCTGCAGATTTAGTATCAATAACAAAAATTCAATCAAGTAAATATTAAAAATCATATATATTAGTTTTGTATGGTTTCTCTCTAAGATTGAATCTCTTTTATTGAAATATAATTGTAACTGTTCATTTTGGTTGTACTACACACAGGCAACATTTGCTTTATAAAAACAATTACAATGATGTGTGTAGCCATCTATCCTCTATGTTATCACAATATTTTTAAATATCTTCCTTAGGAAGATATAACAGGATATAACAGTCCCATGACACATATAAATACCTAGGAGTTTGTATGGCTTGATCCTCTTCATCCTCTTCCTTTTACCTGGAACCACACCACCCTTCCTCTGGCAACAACCAGGCATTTGTTCTTCATGATCCATGAAGCTGTTTCCACTGTGTTTTGTTTCTTATATCCCACATATAAGGAGATCATGCAGTATTTGTCTTTCTACGTCTGACTTTCCCTTAGTATAATCCTCTAGCTCCATCCATGTTGTTGCAAATGGCTAGACTTCTTTATTTATGGCTGAGTATATTCCTGTGTGTGTGTGTGTGTGTGTGTGCATGCGCACCTTGCACACAACACATCTCCTCTAATTTTTCATCTATTAACAGACATTTAGGTTGCTTCCATATCTTGGCTATTGGAAATAATGCTACAGTGAATATTAAGAGTGCCTATATCTTCTCAAATTAGTGTTTGTTCTGCCAGTAAATGGCCAGAAGTGCAAAACCTGGCTCACATAACAGGTTTTTTGTTTTTTAATTTCTTAGACTCTTTCATTACTGTTTTGCATAAATGGTGCAATTTACAATACCAGCAACAAGGCCCAAGAGTACCCTTTTCTCTACAGCACTGCTAATGCTTGTTATTCATTGTCTTTCTGATAACTATAATGTGGTATCTCATGACTTTGTGTTTTGCATTTCCCTAATTAATGATGCTGAGCATCTTTTCATGTGTCTGCTGGGCATCTGTATGTGCTCTTCCACCCTGATAGAGTCCCATTAGCCAAGTAAGGCTGGAATACACTCAGAAATTTTGTCTGAATTGTTTTAACTTTGAACTTTGAATAAAAGCGTTGCCACATGTGTGAGGCATATGTTTGTTTTCAATGTGTATTTTCAGATGCCTCGTGAGGCTTGCAAACTGGGTATAAGCTTTGCCACACTCATTACATTTGTAAGGTTTTTTTCCAGTGTGGATGGTTTTATGTTGTGTAAGATATGAATGTCTTGTAAGGGCTTTTCCACACTCATCACATTTGTAAAGTTTCTCTCCAGTATGAGTTCTCTCGTGACCCCAAAGCTGTGACCGTTCAATAAAAGCCTTATCACATTTATTACATTTAAAAGGTTTTTCTCCTGTATGAATTCTCTGGTGTGCCATAAGGTTTGAACGCTGGGTAAAATGCTTGCCACACTCATTACATTTGTGTGGTTTCTCTCCAGCATGCATCTTCTGATGTCTGCTAAGGTGTGAAAATTGGGTAAAAGCTTTGCCACATTCATTGCATTTGTAAGGTTTCTCTCCAGTGTGCATCCTCTGATGATTGCAAGATGTGAGTTTCGACTAAAGACCTTGCCACAGACATCACATTTACATGCTTTCTCTTTTACTCTCTGATGTGCTATAAGGCGCGACTGGTGGTTAAAGGCTTTGCCATAGTCACTACATCTGTAGGGTTTCTGTCCAGAGTGAATTCTCCTGTGATTTGTGAGGTTTGATTTTTTGCTAAAGGCCTTCCCACAGTCATTACAGTTGTAAGACTTTTCTCGAGTGTGTGTTCTCCTGTGTTGTGCAGATAACACAGTGGTTTCCAAACTAGGAGGAATTTGATCAAGTGGGGAAACTGAGGAACCATTGCTGACTGACTTCTCAAGTTGAGGGCCTCCATACATTTTCTCCTCAGTTGGAAATCTCTGCAGTTCAGCCACCTGTGCCTGCAGCCTTGCTCCAGTTCTACTGTCCAAACGCTTTACACTGTTTCCAGCGATGATTATGTTATCTTTCACTGTTGACAAATTTCTTATGAATGGCTTGTCATGTGTGAAATATTCATATGTATTACTTCTTACAGAAACACTCTGAGGAAAATTAATTAAGGATTTATTATCCTGATCTTCTCTCTGACTGAGAATTTTGTTGTGGGTCAAAAGCACTTCTTTGTTGTTTCTTGCATCACATCCCCACTCACTCTCACTCTCCTGCATATTTTCACAGATTTCCTTGAGGTCAAATTCCTTGATGCCATAAGTTTCATTTTTCTCTAATATCATTAGGTGGCACAATTCTCCTTTACTGATGTCCTCTTTTGGGGATGATAATTCCTTGACTGCAAATGTGGCAGAATAGCTTCCTATTACATAGAGTTGGAAAATATTTCATGTTGAATTAGACACTTACACAAAAATAATACAACCATCACAGAAGTTCTTCAATCATGGTCTTCAAACACTACTATGATAGTTTTTTTAGTTTTCTTTTTATACTTTTTCCAGCATTAATGTTTTCTTTTATCTCAGATAATAAAATTTCAAGTACATACAATGTACAACGCACACTTTATTGCCATAAACTTGGATAATTAAATGATAATCCATAAGTAGAAAGTCTGTCTACGTACTGGCTTACAGAACTGGAGGCATGAAATCATAATTGAGATTTGAGACTGTCTTGCCTAATCTTTATAATACTGTTTAATCACATGTGAACATGATGCAACAAAAAATATTTTTACAAATTTATACATCATAATAATTGATACAGTTTCATAAATCATGATAAATATAGCAAGTAAGTTAATAAATAACCACAATTATACAAAATAATAGTCTCTGGAATTCTAAAAGACTCTTGAGTAAGTACAAAAGAATTTTTTTTTTCATTCCAGAGGGAACACATGATAGGAAAAGTAAAAAGTATTTTGAGAAGCACTGACTTGAAATATCAGGCTCAGATCAACACACATATGTATAAAGTTTAAGAATTAAGGAAAACTGTCTGGAATCTCAACTATGGGATTTCATGGAGTATCAATTATATGGCAAAAATATACATATATAGAGTACAATAAATGTTCTGCAAATTTGTTACCTAAGGTCAGAGAGAGCATTCGTATGGGAAAAAATTACAATCAGATGTTTTCCTCACCCAGGGAGAGCAGATTCCTGTAGGTCTCCAGCATCACATCCCTGTACAAGGCCCTCTGAGTAGGATCCAGGCATTCCCACTCTTCCTGAGTGAATTCTACAGCCACATCCTTGAATGTAAACAGTCCCTGAAAGGAAACATTTCACCAAATGAACAGGGAGAGAGTTCTGAACATCAGTCTTACAGAATCAGATGTGTAAGGACTGGCTTGGCTGGAATGAATGTTCTGAGTGATCCATGTAAGATAATTCTGAGCAAGTTACAGTCCTCCAATTTTTTTTTACCTGAGGTGAAATTCATATTAACAAAGTTAGCCACTTTTAAAGAAAAATGAAAAAGTTGGCTTAAAGCTCAACATTCAGAAAACTAAGATCATGGCATCTGGTCCCATCACTTCATGGCAAATAGATGGGGAAACAGTGGAAACAGTGTCAGACTTTATTTTTTTTTTGGCTCCAAAATTGCTGCAGATGGTGATTGAAGCCATGAAATTAAAAGACGCTTACTCCTTGGAAGAAAAGTTATGACCAACCTAGATAGCATATTGAAAAGCAGAGACATTACTTTGCCAACAAAGGTCTGTCTAGTCAAGGCTATTGTTTTTCCAGTAGTCATGTATGGATGTGAGAGTTGGACTGTGAAGAAAGCTGAGTGCTGAAGAATTGATGCTTTTGAACTGTGGTGTTGGAGAAGACTCTTGAGAGTCCTTTGGACTGCAAGGAGATCCAACTAGTCTATTCTAAAGGAGATCAGTCCTGGGTGTTCTTTGGAAGGAATGATGCTAAAGCTGAAACTCCAGTACTTTGGGCACCTCATGCGAAGAGTTGACTCATTGGAAAAGACTCTGATGCTGGGAGGGATTAGGGGCAGGAGGACAAGGGGACGACAGAGGATGAGAGGGCTAGATGGCATCACTGACTTGATGGACGTGAGTTTGAGTGAACTCTGGGAGTTGGTGATGGACAAGGAGGCCTGGCGTGCTGCCATTCATGGAGTCACAAAGAGCTGGACACGACTGAGCGACTGAACTGAACTGAAAGGACCGTTCAGTGACATTTAGTACATTTATAATGTTGAACATTACCTCTTTCTCATTCAAAAATATTTCAGTCATCCCCAAAGGAAATCTTTTACCCATTCAGCAGTTGTTTCTTTCTTTCCCATTTGCTATCAGTCCCTGAACACCACTAATTCTTTACCTCAATAGATGTACCTCTTTGGGACATTTGTATATAAGTAGAATAGTATAAAATGTAACCTTTTGTCTGATTTCTCTTGTGAATGTGCACATACATTTTAGGATTATTCTACTTTTGTGAAAAACGTCATGGAGTAATTTGATACGGATCACATTAGACTTAAATTGAAGAAAGTAGGGAAAACCACTAGACCTAAATCTAGGTATGATTTTGGTATGACCTAAATCAAATCCCTTATGATTATACAGTGGAAATGAGAAATAGATTTAAGGGACTAGATCTGATAGATAAGAGTGCCTGATGAACTATGGACTGAGGTTCGTGACATTGTACAGGAGACAGGGATCAAGACCATTCCCATGGAAAAGAAATGCAAAAAGGCAAAATGGCTGTCTGAGGAGGCCTTACAAATAGCTGTGAAAGAAGAGAAGCGAAAAGCAAAGGAGAAAAGGAAAGATATAAGCATCTGAATGCAGAGTTCCAAGGAATGGCAAGAAGAGATAAAAAAGCCTTCCTCAGCGATCAATGCAAAGAAATAGAGGAAAAGAACAGAATGTGAAAGACTAGAGATCTCTTCAAGAAAATTAGAGATACCAAGGGAACATTTCACACAAAGATGGTCTCAATAAAGGACAGAAATGGTATGGACCTAAAAGAAGCGGAAGATATTAAGAAGAGATGGCAAGAATACACAGAAGACCTGTACAAAAAAGATCTTCAAGACCAAGATAATCACGATGGTGTGATCACTCACCTAAAGCCATACATCCTGGAATGTGAAGTTTAGTGGGCCTTAGAAAGCATCACTACGAACAAAGCTAGTGGAGGTGATGGAATTCCAGTGGAGCTGTTTCAAATCCTGAAAGATGATGCTGTGAAAGTGCTGCACTCAATATGCTAGCAAATTTGGAAAACTCAGCAGTGGCGACAGGACTGGAAAAGGTCAGTTTTCATTCCAATCCCAAAGAAAGGCAATGCCAAAGAATGCTCAAACTACCACACAATTGCACTCATCTCACACGCTAGTAAAGTAATGCTCAAAATTTTCCAAGCCAGGCTTTAGCAATACATGAACCATGAACTTCCAGATGTTCAAGCTGGTTTTAGAAAAAGCAGGGGAACCAGAGATCAAACTGCCAACATCTGCTGGATCATCAAAAAAGCAAGACAGTTCTAGAAAAACATCTATTTCCGCTTTATTGACTATGCCAAAGCCTTTGACTGTGTGGACCACAGTAAACTGTGGAAAATTCTGAAAGAGATGGGAATATCAGACCACCTGACCTGCCTCTTGAGAAGCCTATATGCAGGTTAGGAAGCAACAGTTAGAACTGGACACGGAACAACAGACTGGTTCCAAATAGGAAAAAGAGCACGTCAAGGCTGTATACTGTCACCCTGCTTATTTAACTTCTATGCAGAGTACATCATGAGAAACGCTGGGCTGGAAGAAGCACAAGCTGGAATCAAAGATTGCTGGGAGAAATATCAATAACCTCAGATATGCAGATGACACCACCCTTATGGCAGAAAAGTGAAGAGAAACTAAGAAGCCTCTTGATGAAAGTGAAAGAGGAGAGTGAAAAAGTTGGCTTAAAGCTCAACATTCAGATAACGAAGATCATGGCATCTGGTCTCATCACTTCATGGGAAATAGATTGGGAAACAGTGGAAATAGTGTCAGACTTTATTTTTTTTTTGGCTCCAAAATTGCTGCAGATGGTGATTGAAGCCATGAAATTAAAAGACGCTTACTCCTTGGAAGAAAAGTTATGACCAACCTAGATAGCATATTGAAAAGCAGAGACATTACTTTGCCAACAAAGGTCTGTCTAGTCAAGGCTATGGTTTTTCCAGTAGTCATGTATGGATGTGAGAGTTGGACTGTGAAGAAGGCTGAGCACTGAAGAACTGATGCTTTTGAACTGTGGTGTTGGAGAAGACTCTTGAGAGTCCCTTGGACTGCAAGGAGATCCAACCAGTCCATTCTAAAGGAGATCAGTCCTGGGAGATGTGTATAAGAGACAGGGCAGGCACACTGCCTGACACGCCGTGTAGTCATGTATGGATGTGAGAGTTGGACTGTGAAGAAGGCTGAGCACTGAAGAACTGATGCTTTTGAACTGTGGTGTTGGAGAAGACTCTTGAGAGTCCCTTGGACTGCAAGGAGATCCAACCAGTCCATTCTAAAGGAGATCAGTCCTGGGTGTTCTTTGGATGGAATGATGCTAAAGCTGAAACTCCAGTACTTTGGGCACCTCATGCGAAGAGCTGACTCATTGGAAAAGACTCTGATGCTGGGAGGGATTGGGGGCAGGAGGACAAGGGGACGACAGAGGATGAGAGGGCTAGATGGCATCACTGACTTGATGGACGTGAGTCTGAGTGAACTCCGGGAGTTGGTGATGGACAGGGAGGCCTGGCGTGCTGCGATTCATGGGGGTTGCAAAGAGTCGGACACGACTGAGCTACTGAACTGACATTAAATGTGTAGATGTATTTGAGTAGTTTGGCCATTTAAACCACATTCATTCTTCCAATCCAGGAGAATATGTAGATTTGTTAATTTTTTAACAAAAAGAGTGTTTAAGCCTATATAACTATCAGCCTAAAAAGAGTAGATAGAGGAAGAGGTTAACATACTTGAAAAACAGGATAACCATAAATCAAAAACTATTTCACAAAAACCAAAAGGAACAGAACACAAGCATAATATAAAAGGAAATCATGAAACTGCAAAAGGAGAAACAGGAAAAAAAGAAATATGGAATCAACTGGAAAAGAAGGTTTAAATTGGCAGTATATACCTATCTATTAATAATTACCTATAATGTCAATGGACTTGAATGTGCCAATAAAAGACACAGAGTGACAGACTGGATTGAAAAACTTGAGCATACCATATGCTGCCTATAAGAGACCCACTTTAGATGTGAAAAGGAATACAATATTGATACATACTATAACATGCTGAACCAAAAAATTATTTTTCTTAGGTCTGCCTCCCAAAGCGATAGAAGTAAAAGTGAATATAAACAGATGGGACCAATCAAACTTATGAGGTTTTGTATAACAAAAGGAACCATCAACAAAACAAAAAAGACAACCTACAGACCAAGAGAAAATACCTGCAAATGATGCAACCAACAAGTACTTAATTTCCAAAATACACAGATTCAAAAACAAAACACAACCCAGTCGAAAAATGGGCAGAAGATCTAAACAGACATTTCGTGGAAGAAGACATACAGATGGGCAAAAGGCACCTGAGAAGACACTCAACATCATTAATTATCAGAGAAATACAAACCAAAACTAAAATGAGGCACCTCACTTCACACTTATCAGAATGGTCATTGTTAAAGTCTACAAATGCCAAATGCTTGAGCGAGTGGAGAAAGGGACCCGCCTACACTGCTGGTGGGAGCGCAAGGCAACAAAGCCACTATGGAAAGCAGTATGGAGGGTCTTCAAAAAATTAAAAATAGAGTTCCATATGATTCAGCAATCCCACCCCTGGAAATATATGTGGACAAAAGTATAACTCAAAAAGGTACATCCACCCCTATGTTTAAAGCAGCACTATTCACAATAGCCAAGACGTGGAAACAACATAAATGTCCACTGACAGATGAATGGCTAAACAAGATGTCATGCATACATACAATGGAATACTACGCAGCCATAAAAAGAATGAAGCCATTTCAGTTGCAAGAACATGGATGCATCTAGAGATTATCATACTAAATAACTCAGAGAAAGACAAATACCATATGATATCACTTATATGTGGATTCTAAAATATAACACAAATGAACCTATGTATCTTTTTTTCTTTAATTAATTTTTATTTTTTAGTTTGTTTTGCTTTACAATACTGTATTCGTTTTGCTACACATCGACATGAATCAGCCACGAGTGAATATGAACTCTCAATCCTGACCCCCACCTCCCCCCTCCCGCCCCACACCCTCTCTCTGGATTATCCCCGTGCATCAGTCCCAAGCATCCTGCATCCTGCATCAAACCTGGACTGGCGATTCGTTTCACTTATGATATCACACATGTTACACTGCCACTCTGCCAACCCATCCCACCCTCTCCCTCTCCCACAGAGTCCAAAAGGCCGTTCTATACATCTGTGTCTCTTTTGCTGTCTTGCGTACAGGTTTATCATGACCATCATTCTAAATTCCATATATATGTGTAAGTATACTGTATTGGTGTTTTTCTTTCTGGCTTACTTCACTCTGTATAATCGGCTCCAGCGTCATCCACCTCATTAGAACTGATGAACCTATCTATCAAACTGATACAAATTTGCCAACAGAGAACAGACTTGTGGTTGCCAAGGGGGAAGTGGGATGGGGAGAATGGATTGAAAGTTTGGAATTAGCAGATGCAAACCCTTCTATAGAGAATGGATAAATAACAAGGTCATACTGTATAGCACAGAGAACTATCATCAATATCGTGTAATAAACCATAATGGAAAAGAATATAAAAAATAACGTGTGTGTGTGTGTGTGTATATATAAATGAATCACTTTAATGTACACCAGACATTGACAAATCATTGTGAATCAACTACACTTAATTTTTTTTTTAAAGAGACTACTCTTTTAAGGAAAAAAAAAAAAGATACTCTTTTTCTGTCAATGTTTCTGGCATTCTTTCAAAATGAGGAATAGACTGGGACTTCCCTGGGAGTCCAGTGGTTAAGAATCCACCTTCCAATACAGGGGACCCAGGTTCTATCCCTGGTAAGGGAAGTAAAATCCCACATGTTGTGGGGCAACTAAGGCCACTCACTCTGGAGCCTGAGCACCAAAACTGGAGAGAAGCCTATGTGCCACCTCTAAGACTCAACACAGCCAAATAATTAATTAATTAAAAAATAAAAAAGAAATATGGATGGTTTACTTGTGGACTCAGTCTATCACTTTGATCTATATTACCCTTCTCATGCTAAAAACACAGATTTGTTTACCCTTGGTTTGCAGTATGGTTTGATGCTGCCCTCCAACTCTGTTCTTTTTCACATTATTTTGGCTATCTGGGATCCACACTTATTCAAAATGAATTTTAGGACCAGGGTCACATTTGTACAAAACTGACTGTTGGGATTCTAACAGGGATTGTTTTGCATCTTTTTAACACTCTGGCAAGTACTGCCATCTTAACTAAGTCTTCCAATCAGCAATCACAGAATATCTTGACATTTATTTTTCTTTTAACTCTTTCATCAATCCTTGTAGTTTTCACTGTACAAATCTTTCAGTTCCTTAAATTAATTCTTACTCTTTCTGATGGTCTTGTGAATACAATTGTTTTACTTACTTTCAATTTGTTTATTGCTAGTATACAGAAATATTTTAGAGCCAGAAACATACTGATTCACTTCTTTAACTCATGTTTCCCCATCAGTCTTTCATTCTATACCTCCTTGGCCCACATTAGTATTGTGTTGGCCAAAAAGTTCATTTGAGTTTTTCTAATCTGAACGAACTTTTTGGCCAACCAATACATTACTTATATGTAGCCTTTTTGGTTTACATGGAGCTGAAAGGGCATGCAGAAGGGTTTTCTGAACAATTCTTACTACTGTACCTCACTGACACCACAGAACCTACTCTCACCTCCAATCCACGCCTGAGAACAAAACCTTTCACAGGAGGATCGCCTAAAAGGACTCTCTTCCCAAGTTCCAGGTCACTGGGTGAGAGTGAAGATCAATCTGCAGGGAGATGAGAGGAGATTCAGGGAAGACCCTGTGTATGATTAAGTATTTTAGGCAGGAAACTTCATGGACAGAGAAGTTTAACAAGTCCAAATCCTGTCTTTTTAGGAAAGAGTTAACAGATCAACAAAGAATATGATTTTTACCTGGGAAAGCTCCATTCCTCTTTCCTCCTCTTTTTCTTCTTAGATTCTTAAGGTAGATTATTCTGTATGAGGAAAAGATGTTGTTTAATGCTTACAATCAACATACCTCCCCTGCTCTGCCACAAATATACCAGAAGGAGAACCTTAATGTGGGGAAAGATGGTCCTTTGCTGCCAATTGTAACAAGAAGGATCCAGGGACAATAAATTGCTACAAGAAGACCAATTAGGAAGTTTTTCACCCACTTCAGGAAAGCCCCTCCCTGCTGCCGAAACCCACATTCTGCTGCAATTACATCCCCTTCGTCCATTTGGCACTCAGTCCAAGGAACCTGCCTCCTCCAAGTTCTCTCTTGCAGGTGGCCAGCATCCAATGACTGGTTGATGCAGGATATGGAAGCTGCCCCTTATGTTAACTGGAAGCAACTCTGAAGGGTCACCTCAGTTCTACAGTTCCCTGTGAGCTATAATGAACAACTGAGATTTCTGTCCTGATGGTAATGGGAAACCATAAAAGGACTTAAAGCCAAGGATGACACAATCAAATTTATGATTTACCCCTGATTCAGAGATAGAGAAAGACAAACTGAGAAAAAGATGTGCCTCTATCTCTGAGCCTATGCCTCTGTTTCTTTCTTAAGTGTTTTTTGTAACTGTTGCAAGACTGGAACACATGTGAAGTTTTAACTATACAGGCAAACTGGTCTACTGTGGGTTACAGGTGAGTATACTGAGGCTCAGAGCAGGAGTAATTTTACAAAGTTACCCAGAAAAAGTCTGAGTTAAGTGACCAGAACTGGGTTGAAGTGGCAGTCTGGACAGACTTGAGTAGAAAGGGTTTGTCCTAATTCCAGATTAACTTTCATGTTCCTGAGCAAGAGAAACTTCTTTTTCATGGGTTTGAGTGAGTGAAGTCACTCAGTCGTGTCCGACTCTTTGAGACCCCATGGACTGTAGCCTACCAGGCTCCTCGGGCCATGGAATTCTCCAGGCAAGAATACTGAAGTGGGTTGCCATTTCCTCCTCCAGGGGATCTTCTCGACCCAGGGATTGAACTTGGGTTTCCTGCATTGTAGGAGATGCTTTACCATCTGAGCTATTTCAAACATTTAATTCCTCTTTTCGAAAAAACATTATAATCAAAAAATATAAAATGAAAAACAGTTATTACTCCAGAAACACAAGAAAGAAGGTCACCCACAGAGATGTGCTCTGAACAATTTCTTCATCATGAACTGGGCTCTACTGGAACAAAGTCTCACATCAATCTGAGAAATGCTGGAACCTGGGACCCCTCTACAGCACTGCTCTGTACCTAATAAATGCATCCTGAGCACAGAATACCAAAAAAAAAAATAAAGAAAGAAAGAAAGAACTAAAAATAACTGCATACATGCACAGCTGGGGCAAATTATGAACAGTAAGATACCGCCTCCCCCCCACCAAAAAAAAGTGACAAACAGATTCAAGGGATTAGATCTGATAAACAGAGTGCCTATAGATCTATGGATGGAGGTTCATGACAGTGTACAGGAAGCAGGGCTCAAGATCATCACAAGGAAAAAGAAATGCAAAAACACAAAATGGCTATCAGAGGAGGCCTTACAAATAGCTGAGAAAAGAAGAGAAGTGCAAGGCAAAGGAGAACAGGAAAAACATACCTATTTGAATGCAGTTTCAAAGACTAGAAAGGAGAAATAAGAAAGCTTTCCTCAGTGATCAACACAAAGAAACAGAGGAAAACAATAGAATGGGAAAGACTAGAGATCTCTTCAAGAAAATTAGAGATACCAATGGAATTTTTCATGCAAAGATGGGCACAATAAAGGACAGAAATGGTATGGACCTAACAGAAGCAGAAGATATTAAGAAGAGATGGCAAGAATACACATAAGAACTGTAAAAATAAAAAAATCTTCATGACCCAGATAACCACCATGGTGTGATCACTCACCTAGAGCCAGACATCCTGGAATGTGAAGTGAAGTGGGACTTAGGAAGCATCACTAGTAACAAAGCTAGTGGAGGTGATGGAATTCCAGCTGAGCTATTTCAAATCCTGAAAGATGATGCTGTGAAAGTGCTTCACTCAATATGCCGCAAATCTGGAAAACTCAGCAGTGGCCACAGGACTGGAAAAGGTCAGTTTTCATTCCAATTCCAAAGAAAGGCAGTCCCAAAGAATGTTCAAACTATTCCACAACTGCATTCATCTCACACACTAGCAAAATGATGCTAAAATTCTTCAAGCTGGGCTTCACAGTACATGAACTGAGAACTTCCAGATGTTCAAGTTGCATTGTGAAAAGGCAGAGAAATGAGAGATAAAATTGCCAACATCCACTGGATCATAGAAAAAGCAAAAGAGTTCCAGAAAAACATCTGCTTTATTGACTACACCAAAGCCTTTGACTGTGTGGATCACAAACTGTGGAAAATCCTTAAGAGATGGGAATACCAGACCACTTGATCTATCTTCTGAGAAATCTGTATGCAGGTCAAAAAGCAACAGTTAGAACTCGACATGGAACAACAGACTGGTTCCAAATCAGGAAAGGAGTACGTCAAGGCTGTATATTGTTACCCTGCTTATTTAACTTAAATGCAGAGTACATCATGTGAAATGCCGGGCTGGATGAAACACAAGCTGGAATCAAGATTGCCAGGAGAAATATCAATAACCTCAGATACACAGATGATTATCACCCTTATGGCAGAAAGCGAAGAAGAACTAAAGAGCCTCTTGATTAAAGAGGAGAGTGAAAAAGTTGGCTTAAAACTCAACATTCAGAAAACTAAGATCATGGCATCTGGTCCCATCACTTCATGGCAAATAGATGGGGAAACAGTGGAAACTGAAGGGGGCTCCGAAATCACTGCAGATGGTGACTGCAGCCATGAGATTAAAAGACACTTGTTGCTTGGAAGAAAAGCTATGACCAACCTAGACTGCATATTAAAAAGCAGAGACACTACTTTGCCAACAAAGGTCCGTCTAATCAAAACAATGTTTTTTCCAGTGGTTATGTATGTATGTGAGAGTTGGACTATAAAGAAAGCTCAGTGCCGAGGAATTGATGCTTTTGAACTGTGGTGCTGGAGAAGACTCTTGAGAGTCCCTGGACTGCAAGGAGATCCAATGAGTCAATCCTAAAGGAAATCAGTCCTAAACAATCATTGGAAGGACTGATGCTTAAGCTGAAACTCCAATGCTTTGGCCACCTGATGTGAAGAACTGACTCATTTGAAAAGACCTTGATGCTGGGAAAGATTGAGGGCAGAAGAAGGGGATGACAGAGAACGAGATGGTTGGATGGCATCACTGACTTGATGGACATGAGTTTGGGCAAGCTCCCAGAGTTGGTGATGGACAGAGAAGCCTGGCGTGCTGCAGTCCTTGGGTTGCGAAGAGTCAACTGAGCGACTGAACTGAAGACACAAAAAGGCCAAAACCCAACTGCCACTTCTGAGGTGCTGAGAACAAAAGCAGGATACTGCACAGGATCTCTGCACACAGCATCACCAAACAGGTGGGCAGACCATCTAAGCCACACCTCCCATCAGATCTACTTATCCCCCCCCATTCCCACCCCATTTAAGGAACCAGCCCCACTTCCCATCAGGGAACAAGCAAGGGCAAATGTTTCTTATTCTTGTTCACTTGTCTTGCAGCACAAGTCCCAGTAAAGCTTTGTCTGAATTCCTCACCTGGCCTGTTATCAGCTCCTATTGAGTAGAGCCCAAGAACTCAGATCAGTAACAAATCCAGCCCATCCTTTAACATCTGCATAGAGGGAACAATCTATTTATTTGGACACTTCAGTTCAGAGCTCACCAATTGAGCTGATCAGTTAAGGCAAGAAAGAAGCTACTGAATATTAAACCAGTTAAACTAGGTTTTGAGTGTTAAAAGATGATCAACATCCTTTCCACATGCACAGTAAAGTTATCTACCAGACAACAAGTAGAATTGATATCTATTCAGAATAGTTCCAATACAGAATAGAGTAGAAAGTGTTTTAACCTGGTAATCTGAGCAATAAAATTTACAGTAAAAATAATTTGGATATTTATAACATATCCAATGGTTTCTAAGATTAAAGCTAAAACAAGTGTGAGGATACATCAAATTTAGAAAAGATTACATGAGCCATAGAACAAAGGATGTGATTGAAACAGTACTGGTAATAATGGCCATTTTCAAAAGAACTCTGTGGTAACACAGATTGTTTCCCCATTTCTTAGAAGGGAAGAGAACAACCTGGAACTAACTCTCTGCCCTCTGAAAGACCTGGGATTCCAAATGGAGTCATCTGAAGCAAAAATTAGAAAATGCAGATGCCTCAAACACCTGCTTTTGCAACTATCACTCTCCTCTGCATAATTTAAATGTCAACAAACTTTAAACAAATATAGCTTATAGAGACACTACTTAGTACTTCATAACTTAACAGTCCACATTTAATCAACTCAATATTCAGCTGAGTTTGGGTTTTCCGCTTTCGCCACCACTGTGTGCTTTGTTCTCTATGTGTCTCCCTGGGTCCTTCTGCTTCTCTCCTTTTGTGTCCTTTTCTGTTTCCTCCTCTGATTATAGGCATCATTTTGTTTCCCTCCCTCTCTATTCCTCCTCCCACAGACTGTTAGGCCTCACTCTGTTGCAATCTCTGTTCAATGCCTGTAATTCTTTCTCCCCAAACGTTCTGATGCCTCGCTAACTGCATAAACTTCCGCTTCAATATTCCCTCTGCTGTCCTAGGAGGGAGGTCAAGGGCGATCCACCTCCGGAGTGAGGACGTGCTATAACGGAATGGGGCGGAGGGGGGGGGGGAAGGAGTCGGGAGTCCGCCAAAAGGTTGAGAGAGGTAATCAAAGCAGGAAAATAGCGCTGCAGGGGTTCAGCGTCTATATGGACCAATCGCGGAAAGCTTGGGCCGGTACCTGAGTCGGAGCGATTTTAACTGAAACCGGCCCGAACCAAGGCTTGTGACGACGCCGCCACAGGGGGTAGGGGTGGTCTCAGAGCAAGAGCGACAACCGGGTTCGAGGTTTACGTTACTGGGAAACCCAGCTGTGGAAGAGGGGGCCTGAACTCTACAGAGCGCAGTAACGAGCTAAACAGGTCACTCACCCGAGCGCGTCAGTCTTTCCTCCGGATCCGCTTCGTGTGCGGAGGGAATTGCGCAGCGACGCCTGGTCTCGTCCTGGGAGATTCTTGTCTCTTCCTCCTCTCCGAAGGTGGGGGGGGGGGGTCTGCGTTTCTACTTTGGATCCTTTGAACGTGTCCAGTGTCCTTTGGAGCCAAGCTTGGTGTGGAATTAGAGAGCCGGGCCACTTCCGGTTGAAAACGGTTATCTGAAAACACAAGCGGATGGATACAGACCCTCTGAGCACTCAAGCGACCGATCGCTGCGACGTGGGGGCGGGGCTTGGCACTGTGGGCGGAGCTTGGATTTTGGCCCTTCTGAGACCCCAGGCAGTTACTGCTGCTTCTTTACTAAAGCGACAGCACGAGTTTTAGAGTGGGTGATGGAAACTAAGAGTAACTGGAAATGCAAAATTGTGCTTGTGTGGAATGTGCAATTTTATACTCACTTCCCTTCGGAGCGTTACTTTTTCTTTTGTTTCCTATTCACTTGGAGCCATCAAAAATAAGAATTTGAGGTGGGGGGGGCGGGGGCAGTTCCTGGTGATCTATAGGTTAGGGTTCCAGATTTTCAATGCCTTCCATGAACAGATCCCACAAGCCAGGCGACAAAAAAAAAAGAGGAAAAATTTCCATCCCAAACATGTCTGGCTGAGGGACTCCTTTGGAGACTGTGAGCAAGTAATTGGCTACAGTCAGGTACTTGAGAACCAAGCCTTAGTAAATAATTCAACCATATTTTAATTATCTTTTCAAGAATGCACAAATTAATGCACAATTACACGCATCTCACATGCTAGTAAAGTAATGCTCAAAATTCTCCAAGCCAGGCTTCAGCAATACGTGAACTGTGAACTTTGAGATGTTCAAGCTGGTTTTAGAAAAGGCAGAGGAACCAGAGATCAAACTGCCAACATCTGCTGGATCATCAAAAAAGCAAGACAGTTCTAGAAAAACATCTATTTCTGCTTTATTGACTATGCCAAAGCCTTTGACTGTGTGGATCACAATAAACTGTGGAAAATTCTGAAAGAGATGGGATATCAGACTATCTGACCTGCCTCCTGAGAAATCCGTACGGCGGTCAAGAAGGAACAGTTACAACTGGACATGGAACCACAGACTGGTTAGAAATTGGGAAAGGAGTACGTCAAGGCTGTATATTGTCACCCTGCTTATTTAACTTAAATGCAGAGTACATCATGTGAAATGCCAGGCTGAATAAAACACAAGCTGGAATCAAGATTGCCAGGAGAAATATCAATAACCTCAGATATGCAGATGACTACCCTTTTCTGCCACCCTTATGGCAGAAAGCAAAGAAGAACTAAAGAGCCTCTTGATGAAAGTGAAACTGAGTGAAAAAGTTGGCTTAAAACTCAACATTCAGAAAACTAAGATCATTCAGTCCCATCACTTCATGGCAAACAGATGGGGAAATAGTGGAAACAGTGTGAGACTATTTGGGGGGGGGGGCTCCAAAATCACTGCAGATGGTGACTGCAGCCATAAAATTAGAAGACACTTGTTCCTTGGAAGAAAAGCTATGACCAACCTCAGTTCAGTTCCGTTCAATTCAGTCACTCAGTCATGTCCGACTCTTTGTGACCTCATGAACCACAGCATGCCAGGCCTCCCTGTCCATCACCAACTTCCAGAGTCTACCCAAACCCATGTTCATTGAGTGGGTGATGCCATCCAACTATCTCATCCTCTGTTGTCCCCTTCTCCTCCTGCCTTCAATCCTTCCCAGCATCAGGGTCTTTTCAAATGAGTCACCTCTTCGCATGAGGTGGCCAAAGTATTGGAGTTTCAGCTTCAACATCAGTCCTTCCAATGAACATGCAGGACTGATCTCCTTTAGGATGGACTGGTTGGATCTCCTTGCAGTCCAAGGGACTCTCAAGAGTCTTCTCCACCACCACAATTCAAAAGCATCAATTTTTTGGTGCTCAGCTTTCTGCACAGTCCAACTCTCACATCCATACATGACTACTGGAAAAACCACAGCCTTGCCTAGAAGGACCTTTGTTGACAAAGTAATGTCTCTGCTTTTTAAAATATGCTGTCTAGGTTGGTCATAACTTTCCTTCCAAGGAGTAAGCGTCTTTTAATTTCATGGCTGCAATCACCATCTGCAGTGATTTTGGAGCCCAGAAAAATAAAGTCTGACACTGTTTCTACTGTTTCCCCATCTATTTCCCATGAAGTGATGAGACCAGATGCCACGATCTTCCGTTTCTGAATGTTGAGCTTTAAGCCAACTTTTTCCCTCTCCTCTTTCACTTTCAACAAGAGGCTTTTTAGCTCCTCTTCACTTTCTGCCATAAGGGTGATGTCATCTGCATATCTGAGGTTATTGATATTTCTCCCAGCAATCTTGATTCCAGCTTGTGCTTCTTCCAGCCCAGCGTTTCTCATGATGCACTCTGCATATAAGTTAAATAAGCAGGGTGACAATATACAGCCTTGACATGCTCCTTTTCCTATTTGGGACCAGTCTGTTGTTCCATGTTCAGTTCTAACTGTTGCTTCCTGACCTGCAAACAGATTTCTCAAGAGGCAGGTCAGGTGGTCTGGTATTCCCATCTCTTTCAGAATTTTCCACAGTTTACTGTGATCCACACAGTCAAAGGCTTTGGCATAGTCAATAAAGCAGAAATAGATGTTTTTCTGGAACTCTCTTGCTTTTTCCATGATCCAGTGGATGTCGGCAATTTGATCTCTGGTTCCTCTGCCTTTTCTAAAACCAGCTTGAACATCTGGAAGTTCATGGTTCACGTACTGCTGAAGCCTGGCTTGGACAGCATATTAAAAAGCAGAGACACTACCTTGCCAACAAAGGTCCATCTAGTCAAGGCTATGGTTTTTCCAGTAGTCATGTATGGACATGAGAGTTGGATTATAAAGAAGGCTAAGCACCGAAGAATTGATGCTTTTGAACCGTGGTGTTGGAGAAGGCTGTTGAGAGTTCCTTGGACTGCAAGGAGATCCACCAGTCAATCCTAAAGGAAATCAGTCCTAAACACTCATTGGAAGGACCGATGCTGAAGCTGAAATTCCGATACTTTGGCCACCCGATTCAAGGAACTGACTCATTGGAAAAGATCCTGATGCTGGGAAAGACTGAAGGCAGGAAGAGAGGGGGATGACAAAAGATGAGATGGTTGGACGGCATCACTGACTCTATGGACATAAGTTTAAGTAAGCTCCCAGAGTTGGTGATGGACAGGGAGGCTTGCTGTGCTGCATGCAGTCCATGGGGCTGCAAAGAGTCAGACACAGCTGAGTAACCGGACTGAATTATCTTTTACCCTTTGGCCTTTATCTGGCTGTGTTTGTGTGCAAGCTTAGTCATGTCTGATTCTTGTGACATCACTGACAGTAGCCTACCAAGCTCCTCTAACCATGGGATTTCCCAGGCAAGTGTACTGGCATGCACTGCCATTTCCTTCTCCAGGGGATCTTCCCAACCCAGGGATCCTCCACCACTCTCCTGCATTGTCAGGCAGATTCTTTACCACTGAGCTACCTGGGAAGCCCTTATCTGGCTATTGAAGTGAAAGTCTTAGTTGCTCAATCACATCTACTCTTTGAGACTGGAGGGTTATGAGCCTGGTCCTCCAGGCTCCTTTGTCCATGGAATTCTTCAGGCCAAGAATACTGGAGTGGCTTGCCATTCCCTTCTCCAGATCTTCCCGACCCAGGGACTGAAGCCGGGTCTCCTGCACTGCAGGTAGATTCTTTACCATCTGAGCTGGGTGTGACAAATAAGACTATTTCTTGTCATACCAACCATATGAAGGGAAATCACTGGTGAGAGAGTACAAAACACGTATATGCAAAATGCCTCAACACCTTAATGTGAAGCCTGGGTTGAGCCCCACTCAGAGGAGGCAAGCCCAGCACATCTCCCACTTTTCTTTTCTAGCTTCACTGACGTATATTTGATAAGTAGCAATGATGTACATATGAGGCACACAAAGTGATTATCTGACAGATGTATACACTTTGTACTAATTATCACAATAATTTACACTTTCATCAACTCACAATTACCAGTGTGTGTCTGTGTTGTGAAAACATTTTACTTTCTCAGCAAATCCCCAATATACAGTAACAGTATTAACTACAGTCAGCATGCTGTACCTTAAATGTACATGTTGTACTTATTAACAACTGAACTGTTCGTAACTTTTGGCCAATCTCTCTCCAACTACCTCATCATCCACGTCCTCAAAAACCTTTATATTCTGTGGCTTTATGAGTTTGACATGTCAACCTTCCATATATGTGTGTCTTTTTCAACCACAGTTATGTCAGAAATAGTAACAGTGTCATAGCCACTCAGGAAGCAAACTCACTCAAAAGGACAGCGGGGATAGTGGAGACAGTTTATTACACCCGTGGGTCCGAGGCAGAGTTTCCTCCTTAGCCAAGGACCCCGACTGATTTTTGGGACAACCCTTTAGACCCAAAGTGTACGTGCCCAAGCCCACATGCCCAAATTCTCTAAAGTCCACTCTAGACAATGTTAGTAAAAGATGCAATCAGGTTACAGCCATAAATTTACATTCTAAAGCTATCTGGGCATACAATTTAGTGTACATCAGTTAGCATTATTAAGATTACATAATGGACATTGCATTCCTTCTGGCTCTGGGAGGTCTAGGGACCGGGTCTGTCCGATCTGGTTTACATCCGCCCAGGATGCCTGCTTAGCTGTTGATATTTTATCCCTATGGCCTTCCAGGTATGCCAAGAGTGTAAGATGGAGTTCCTTTCCTTTTAAAAATGGAGTCAGTCCAGTCAGGGCAACCTGCTCCTTTTGTTCTTCAACAGCAATGCCAGAATGTTATAATAAAAATTTATGGCTGACATAAATCTCTATATACATTCATTTGTCAACAGACATTCTGGTTGTTTCTACATCTGGGTTGTTAAAAACAATGCAATAATGTTCACTGGAGCAAATATTTCCCTCACAAGAATGACTGTTTCCTTTGGGTATCTAGTCTCGGATGGGTTTCATAGATTGTGGGCCCGTTCTTTATTTAATTTATAGAGTAGACTCCATATCATTTTGCTAAGAGCTGAATCAATTACATTCCCACTAACAGAGCCTGGTGGCGATTGTAGGGAAGTCGAAATTGAATGCACCAAGATTTATTCCAAGCTACAAAAAGAATTAAATGAAAGAAAAAAAAAAAAGGAGAGAGCAAAGTGAACCCATTAGGGAAAAAAGCTTTTAATGTTCCTTCAAAGAGGCACCATGCAGTGACAGAGTCAGTCATTTCTTGCCCCACTTCTCTTCCTTGTCCTGTGTTTCAAACCTGAAAAGGAAAAGGAGTGACCCACAGCTAGGAGGAAGACGCGGCCTCTCCAGGGGGCCGAGAGGGCAAGGCCGCGGTGG
>SJXQ01013078.1:331677-346314 GCA_006408695.1 Aepyceros melampus | reverse complement strand
GTAAAGGGAAAGAGTGAAGGGGATTTTAAAAGTGAAGGAAAGGAGGCAAAGGCGGTGTCTACGTGGCCCAAAGGCTTAAAAAAGCCAAGGGCTCCGGAACCCACCTCACAGCGATTTCAACCCCAAAGGACACCACCATACCTTTGAAAGCAACCTCTAGATATAACTCGGGATGTTTTAGGTCCGTCGATATTCTCAAGAAGCCGAGGATAGGCAGGGTGGACAAAGAAGTTCAAATTTACCGTACAAACGAAAGACACCCCCGGCAACTCAATCTCCACCCGAGTTAGCCACTTTAAATTCTCGAATAAACTGCGCAGGCGCGAAGTTAGCGTGTTTCCGGGGGCGGGACCAGGGCGAAGCGCTATGGGGGATGGGCGGAGCGAGTGCGCTCTCCTCTTCGCAGAGCTCGCCGGGATGAGCTATATGAGTTGGGGAGGAGGTAAGTGAATTCCCAGCTAATAATTTATGGCTGACATAAATCTCTATATACATTCATTTGTCAACAGACATTCTGGTTGTTTCTACATCTGGGTTGTTGAAAACAATGCAATAATGTTCACTGGAGCAAACATTTGAAACTGCTGATTTTAAGTTACTATCTAGAACAGTTTTGTGGTAAAAGCTTGGAGATGGGTGGGCCGCTGACGACGGAAATGATCTTTCCTCCTAACAAGCTGAAAACGGTTTCAGTAAAAAGCTATTTTTTTTTACAGCGTTTTCCCCCGTGCCCCTAGTGTGTGTGTGCTGCGGCGTTTCAGTCGTTGTGGGACGCTTTGCGACCCCGTGGACTGTAGCCTTCCAGACTCCTGTGTCCACCGGATTCTCCACCAAGAATACTAGAGTGAGTTGCCATGCCCTTCTCCAGGGTTCCTCCTGAGGCTCAAGCAATGAAGAGGTTGAAACGTGGGTTTCCAAGCATTTGCTGCGTGGCAGTGGTTGGATCGGGAACATTAATTGAAGTTAGAATCAATTTAAACAGTTTGAGGAAACAAGATCTGGGCTTCTCTAGTACAAACTAGAATGAGAAATACAAAATTCTCCCTAGGCATTTTGTACTGACATCCTGCAGAACAGCTTTTGCGTTTCAATTACCCAGTTAGCCACCAGACCAAACTCAACACTCAGCTCAGTTCCAGAGACTCGGGCAAAACCTGGTTGCCGGGGGCCAGCGTGAGGAACTCCGCCCGTGGCAAAGGTCATGAGGAAGGAGGCTTGGCATACGCAAAGGCGTGNTTTATTGGTATCCCGTGTAAACCAAGTTATTCAGCCTCTTTCTCTCCTCTAATACCTCTCACTATTTTCTGGCTGAATTCCCGTCTGGCACTTGGGTCCTCACCAAGCCTACTAACTCTGCCTGGGCTTCTAAGATCGGACCGGGGAGGCCTCAGTGCCTCCTCTCCTTCGGGAGAACGGAAAGACGCCTGCGGCCTACGTAGGTGGTGATTGGCATCCCATGTAAGCCAAGTTATTCAGCCCCTTTTTCTGCTAATTTCCTAATCTCTATCTGTAATTAAATAAGTTCTTTCCTAGTACGCCGACTCTGTCTCCACCTTCGAATCACCCTGGATCCACCGGGGCTGGACCCCGGCACCTGGTGTCTGAGACTGGAGAACTACGGCATGTTATAGTGTCCCTCATTAACATTTTGTTGTTGTCATAAATTGTGTTGTTATTTCTTTGGGCTAGAGTGTTTTGTCTTTTAAAACCAACTTGCTCCCACCCAGTTTTATTGAGATATGTATCTCTGTATAAGCCTAAGTTGAATCTCAAAAACGACAGAATGATCTCTGTTCGTCTCCAAGGCAAACCATTCAGTATCACAATTATCCAAATCTATGCCCCAACCAGTAATGCTGAAGAAGCTGAACGGTTTTATGAAGACCTACAAGATCTTTTAGAACTAACACCCCCAAAAGATGTCCTTTTCATTATAGGGGACTGGAATGCAAAAGTAGGAAGTCAAGAAACACCTGGAGTAACAGGCAAATTTGGCCTTGGAATGCGGAATGAAGCAGGCCAAAGAATAATAGAGTTTTGCCAAGAAAATGCACTGGTCATAGCAAACAGCCTCTTCCAACTACACAAGAGAAGACTCTACACATGGACATCACCAGATGGTCAACACTGCAATCAGATTGATTATATTATTTGCAGCCAAAGATGGAGAAGCTCTATACAGTCAACAAAGACAAGAACGGCAGCTAACTGTGGCTCAGATCATGAACTCCTTATTGCCAAATTCAGACTTAAATTGAAGAAAGTGGGCAACACCACTAGANGAGTTGACTCATTGGAAAAGACCCTGATGCTGGGAGGGATTGGGGGCAGGAGGAGAAGGGGACGACCGAGGATGAGATGGCTGGATGGCATCACGGACTCAATGGACGTGAGTCTGAGTGAACTCCAGGAGTTGGTGATGGACAGGGAAGCCTGGCGTACTGGGATTCATGGGGTCGCAGAGTCGGACACGACTGAGCGACTGAACTGAACTGAATGTATATTGAAATAATTACCACAACTTTAGTGTCCATCATCTCATACATTTTTTTATGAGAACTGCATTATTCATTAAAATGCCTGCTCTATTCTACTTTTTAAAAATTTTGGCTGCCTCCGGCGACTTATGCAGTTAGTCTCCCAACAAGGGACCTGCGTTTCGCGCACTAGAAGGCAGGTTTTAAACTTTTTTTTTTTTAAGTGAAGGATAATTGCTTTACAGAATTGTTGTTTTCTGCCAAATATCAACATAAATCAGCCACAGTTGTGCATGTCCCTGCCCTCTTGAATCTCCCTCCCATCTCTTCCCCTCTAGGTTGGTAGAGAGCCTGTTTGAGTTCCCTGAAACACACAGCAAATTCCCACTGTCCCTTATATATAGTAATGTAAGTTTCCATGTTACTCTCTCCACCTCATCCTCTGCTCACCTCTCCCTGTGTCTGTAAGTTTGTTCTCTATGTCTGTTTCCCCATTGCTGCCTTGCAAATTAATTCACCAATACCATCTTCCTAGATCCCATATATAAGCATTCAGTTCAGTTGGTCAGTCGTGTCCAACTCTGTGACCCCACGAACCACAGGATACCAGGCCTCCCTGTCCATCACCAACTCCCAGAGTTTACCCAAACTCATGTCCATTGAGTTGGTGACGCCATCCAACCATCTTATCCTCTGTCGCCCCCTTCTCCTCCTGCTCCCAATCCCTGCCAGCATCAGGGTCTTTTCAAATGAGTCAGTTTTTCACATCAGGTGGCCGAATTATTGGAGTTTCAGCTTCAACATCAGTCCTTCCAATGAACACGCAGGAATGATCTCCTTTAGGATGGACTGGTTGGATCTCCTTGCAGTCCAAGGGACTCTCAAGCGTCTTCTCCAACACCACACTTCAAAAGCATCAATTCTTTGTGCCCAGCTTTCTTCACAGTCCAACTCTCATATCCATACATGACTACTGGAAAAACCATAGCCTTGACTAGACGGACATTTGCTGACAAAGTAATGTCTCTGCTTTTTAATATGCTGTCTAGGTTGGTCATAACTGTCCTCCCAGGGAGTAAGTGTCTTCGAATTTCATGGCTGCAACACCATCTGCAGTGATTTTGGAGCCCCCAAAAATAAAGTCTGACACTGTTTACGCATCTATTTCCCAGGGTGATGGGACCAGATCCCATGATCTTCGTTTTCTGAATGTTGAGCTTAAGCCAACTTTTTCCGTCTCCTCTTTCACTTTCAAGAAGCTTTTTAGTTCCTCTTCACTTTCTGCCATAAGGGTGGTGTCATATGCATATCTGAGGTTATTGATATTTCTCCTGGCAATCTTGATTCCAGCTTTTGCTTCTTCTAGCCCAGCGTTTCTGATGATGTACTCTGCATATAAGTTAAATATGCAGGGTGACAATTTACAGCCTTGATGGACTCCTTTCCCAATTTGGAACCAGTCTGTTGTTCCATGTCCAGTTCTAACTGTTGCTTCCTGACCTGCATACAGGTTTCTCAAGAGGCAGGTCAGGTGGTCTGGTACTCCCATCCCTCAGAATTTTCCAGTTTATTGTGATCCACACAGTCAAAGGCCTTGTCATAAAGCAAAATAGATGTTTTTCTGGAACTCTCTTGCTTTTTCCATGATCAAGGGGATGTTGGCAATTTGATCTCTGGTTCCTCTGCCTTTTCTAAAACCAGCTTGAATATGAGGAAGTTCACGGGTCACATATTGCTGAAGTCTGGCTTGGAGAATTTTGAGCATTACTTTACTAGCCTGTGAGATGAGTGCAATTGTGCGGTAGTCTGAGCATATATACGTTAGTATATGCTATTTATCTTTCTCTTTCTGACTTACATCACTCTATATGATAGGCTCTAGGTTCATCCACCTCATTAGAAGTGACTCAAATTGCGTTCCTTTTTATGGCTGGAATTCTCTAGTGGCTAGACAGTAAAGTCTGCCTGCAATGTGGGAGACCAGAGTTTGATCCCTGGCTCAGGAAGATCTCCTGAAGAAGGAAATGGCAACCCATTCCAGTATTCTTGCCTGGAAAACTCCTTGGACGGAGGAGCCTTGTGGGCTCCAGTCCATAGAGTTGCAAAGAGTTGGACACGACTGAATGACTTCAGTTTCTTTATGGTTGAATAATATTCCAATTTGTGTATGTACAACTTCTTTATCCATTCATCCATTGATGGACATCTAGGTTGCTTCCATGTTCTAGCTATTGTAAATAGTGCTGCAATGAATATTGGGGTACATCTTTTTCCATTTTGGTTGCCTCAGGGCATATGCCTAGCAGTGGGATTGCTGGGTCATATGGTGGTGGAAGGCAGATTCTTAACCACTGGTCCACCAGGAAGTCCCTCTTTCTCTTTTTCTTCCCCTCTACTGGTGTTCCTGCCCTATTTCAAACCTCACATGGGTCCTACTTACTCGACTCGTTTCCCCTCTTACTGCACTTTCTCCTCAACCTTTGACTGCCCTGTTTTTGCCTTTCTTTCCCATCTCTGCTCCCTCTCTGCTTTTGGAGGTACACCTCACCTATCCATGTTATGCTCACTTCCACCTCCTTCTCTGGCACCCCCAGGTGACTATGCATCAGATTTCCTGCTCTCTTGGCCCAACGCTCTGAATGCCAAGTTTCCAACTCCTTAATCCTCACCACTGTTGCTCTCCCTCCTATCACTGACTCAGGACTCCTCTCCCTACAGTGCTCTCCTACCCCTGCAGATCCTATTTTCATTACTTTTATAAAACTGACTTTCAAGGCTCAATTTCTTTTATGTTACTGTCTCTTTGCAAGATTCCCAGCCATCACCATTTGTATTCTCATTGGTTCCCCTCATTCTTTTCAGCTGTTTTTCTGTGTCCTTCTGTCTCTGCTTCTCCTACACCCTCTTGCCTACATTATTTCCAGGGATGTGACTGAATAACATGCCTGCCTACAAGAACATTTTCCTATTGGTTGAACTGGACACAGAAATACAATGACTGTCACATGACTGGCCTGGGGCACCTCCACAAGGCGATGAAAGGAAGGGCTGACCATAAGGGCAGGCCTGAGAGGAAGGACTGCTCTGAGGAGACGCAAGGAAGAGGGGCTAGGAAAGAAGGGGCCTCAGGTAAGGGGCAGGCTCTCCAGGATCCCAGGACCAGGGAGAGAACGAGACATCTCCTGCCACCCTCCAAGGGTGGATAGGGCGAGGCTGGGGGATTGTTCCCAAAAGTTATCCAATGCTGAATAGAAATACGGTGACAGAGTTTTGGAGGAGTAGAAAGAAGTAGCTTTGTTACTTTGCCAGGTAAAGGGGGAACACAGTAGGCCAGTGTGTCAAAAACTGCCCCTGCTTCCTAGGAAGTTGAAAGAGGTCTTAAGGTTTTCAGGTTTGTTTGTTTTTTTAACAGGTGGAAAATGGGGTGGAAAAAAAGAATGAGGGCTGGTGTGGTCTTGCATTCTTCTCCCCTTCCTGGGTGAATTGAGATCATCACAGCTGGCATCGGGTGATTCAAGAACAGGTTCTGGTGGTCTCTGAGGTCATCGTCCCATGACATTCTTTCTGGAAATGAAGAATGGTCCGAGAGGAAAGTAATGTTTTCTTGGAAGGATAAACACCAAGTGTAGCTTGAGGGCAATCATTTTCAGATTGCAAATAAGCAAGAAAGAGAGGGAGAACAAACATCTGTAGGTTAAGTGGATGGAGAGAAAAAGGACTGTATAAGGGTTAACACAATGGGGTGCCTCATTTAGTTCCTGCTACAGCAGTAGCAGAGGTAGTACACAGTTTGAAAAAGCAAAATGTTTGAAAGGCACCTATGTGGAAGAAAAGCCAAGGGCAGGGACCAGCCCCAGAATGAATTTAAATCCAAAGGAAAACAAGTCTTCTTTTCTCTGTAACATGCTCTGCCTTGTATGTCAGTACATCACTGGGAAATGGCAGAATGACTCCAAGGCATTTGTCAATGGAGATTGTCTCCTTGTAACAAATGACCATTACGAATTATCCAAAGACTTAAAAGAGTGGAACTTTGACTAAAGAGGTTGCCACACTCACTTATCAGGTTTCTTTCTAGTATGAATTCAGTTGATGCTTTGCAAGGGCTGGCAACTCATGAAAGATTTTGTATAACTCAATACATTTCTAAAGTTTTTCTCCAGTATGAGTTCTCTGATAAACTGTAAGGCTTCCCTTGTGATTAAAGACCTTGCCACACTCACTGCATTTGGAAGGCTTTTCTGCCATATGAATTTGTTGATAGTTTTAAAGGGTTGTCTTCTCAAGAAAGAACTTGTCACACCCATATTACGTTTGTAAGGTTTCTATTATGAATTCTTGGGTGACTCACAAGGTTTGTTTTGACAAAAGATACTTATAACATTTGTAAGGTTTCTCTCTAGTATGAATTTCCTGATGAAGTCCAAGGGCTTCAGTGAAAGACTGCCACATACATGATATTTATATGGCTCTGCCTCCTGCATGGATTATCTCATGTCTGCTGATACCTGAGGAAGAATGAAAGGCTTTCCCACAGACACTACATTTTTAAGGGTTCTCTCCAGTATGAATGCTCCCATGAACTACAAGGTCTGGATTTCAGCTAAACATCTTAGCATACATACCACATTTCTGTAATTTCTCTCCTGTATGGATTATTCGATGTCGACTGAGGGTTGAGCTCTGATTAAATGTTTTACTGCAGTCATTACATCTATAAGGTTTCTCTCCAGTATGAACTCTATGATGAATTGAAAGCTTTCTTTTTTGACTAAAGACCTTGTCACACTCATTGCCTTTGTAAGGTTTCTCTCCAATATGAATTCTTTGATGAATTACAAGGTCAGAATTTTGGCTAAAGACCCTGCCACATACATCAGATTGATGTAATTTCCTGCCTGTATGCATTATCCTATGTCGACTGAGGACTGAGCTCTGATTAAAGGTTTTACCACACTCATTACATTTGTAAGGTTTGTCTCCAGTGTGAATTCTTTGATGAACTGAAAGTTTTCCTTTGTACTAAAGAACTTGCCACACTCATTACATTTGTAAGGTTTCTCTCCAGTATGAATTCTTTGATGAATGACAAGATGTGAATTTCGGCTAAAGACCTTGCCACATACATCACATATATGTAATTTCTCTCCTATATGGATTCTCTGATGACTCCTGAAATTTGAGCCCTGATGAAGCTTTTTGCCACACTCATAAAATTTGTAAGGTCTTACCCTGTGTGGGATCTGGTTTTGCATCAGTATTGAAGGATACATAAACTCACTCCCATATATATTATAAATTGGTTTGGAGAGTAGGAGAAACTATTTGAAGAGGTGATAATGAAGAGCTACTGTTGACATACTTATCAGCTTGATTAAATGCAATTTTCCATTGATGTTTAAACATGTAGCTCATCTTGAAGGCTTAACACAAGTCTGTTTCCAGTATGGCTGTCTACTGCATCCCTTCTGCCATGTTGACTTCTACTGTCAATGACATCTTGGTTAAGGGATGTACGGATATTTTTGTAATTTCTTTCATCATCTCTCCACTGAAACCTGAAGTCATTCATGTTCTGAATTTCTAGGAGGTTAAAATGTTTGATTTCTGAGATTTCATTTCTTCCCCAATCACTGTTCGACATACTCCTCCTCTATCAGTGTGTGATTTTAGTTGTAATTTCCAGATGTGTATATGAGAAGTATCTATAAGATATAAAGAACCACAGATATCCTATTCATTACACTGCATGAATATAAGTTTCAGGTTGAATATAAGATATTAAATAAAAGTAATACTTCAAACACAGTTATGAAACTTCTCAATCATGTTACATTTTTGAGGAACAATAAATAGGATTCTCCACTACACTTCTGGTGTATTATGAAGTGGCCAGGCCAGATCATCTGAAGAAAGGGCATGTTTAAATTCCTGAGGCTACATCATGAAGCTTTTCATGCTTGAGTCAACATGGCTTTGAGCTCAGTTAAGCAAGGTAGGGGATTTCAAAAGGCAAACAAGGGTAAATCCAAAGATACTTCCCAACTTTTAGACGGAAGTTATCCTCACCCACAGAGAGCAGGTTCCTGAAGGTCTCCAACATTACATCCACATATAAGGCCCTCTGAGCAGGGTCCAGGCATTCCCACTCTTCTGGAGAGAACTGGATGGCCACATCATTCAATGTCAACTGTGACTTAAAGTTAAAAAAAAAAAAAAAACAATTTCACCAAGGCCATGAGGAGAGTTATTTCCATACAAAATGAATAGGTAAAAGATTAATTAAGTTGAAGAATATATTCTGACAGAGCCATGGAAAGGCATTTAGAGCTACTTGTATGTCTAATTTTAATTTCCTGTGCTTTGTCATTGAGATTATGATAGCTTCCAAATAGAAGTAGATTTCTCATTTTTGTGGGCAATATATGAAATATACACAAATAATAACACCAGGTTGTCTATGTGGAAGGGCTAGATATGTTAGACACACTGAGAATGATCAAACTTGGATACAGAGGAATATGAGTGGTGTTTTCAGAGACGACAAGTCCACAATAGTTTTAAAGAAAGCTCAAAACCTCCAAAGATGATGATGATGAGAGGAGCAAAGACAAACAACATTTGAATACTTTCAATATACTATGCATTACTCTAAATGTTTAACATTTTTAACTTGTTAGCAACATCACAGCTCATTAAAGAAAGAATTTTTTACCATCTTAAAGAAGAGAAGACTGTCAGAGACACTGAAAAACTCAACCTAGGTCAAGAACCTAATGAATCATATAGTAAGCACCTGAACTACCATGTTTGGGTTCTAGAACTGAAGCTGAAAAGTTAAAAATAATGAGCATTAAAAGTTCATTGACAGATGATTCCCTAAGAATATTTGAAAGAAGTTCAAACTGAACAACATGGATCAGCCTAAGAGGTCATTATACATGTGTGCACACATGCACACAAACACAAAATGTTAGTAATATTATTATTATTTAAACTGTGAACATGGTAGTATAGGGGAAAAAATCAAGGCCGGAGAACATTCAAAAGACACCATTATTGCAACACGACAAATTTATTCAAAAGACACCATCAACTGTAACATGACGAACATATTCAAAAGACACTATCAACGGCAAAATGATATGATAGTTTTAAAATCATGGTATCTTTTTTTTTTTAATCATGCAAAGTGAAAGTCACTCAGTCATGTCCTACTCTTTGTGAACCCATGGACTGTAGCCTGCCAGGCTCCTCTGTCCGTGGAATTCTCCAGGTCAGAATACTAGAGTGGATAGCTGTTCCCTTCTCCAGGGAATCTTCCCAACCTAGGGATTGAGCCTAGGTATCCCACACTGTAGGTGGATTCTTCACCATCTGAGCCACCAGGGAAGCCCCAAATCATGACATTGTTTATCTAAACCATGGACATGCACATCCATACACCTAGGCATACAGGTCAACACTAAAATAACTGAGTAGTCTCCTGACAGTTTTTCAGTCTATTTTTTCAGTATTGTTTTTATTCACATGCATTCTAAGATCCTCCAGACAATGAAAATGTACATATTGTACTCAATTGAGTTTCCCCAAAAGATTCTACACTAGGATACTAAAAAAAACTAGTACAGACATAACATTGATTCAAAATTTTACAAGTTATTACTGTTATACATTATTTTAACAGATAACAGATAAAATCACAATAATAAACTTAAAAGATTCTTGAAGCATTAAAAAAGACAGAAATAATATTGAAAAATATATTATTATTAAAAACAAACATTTTACCAAATGTCATGATTAAAAGGAAACTCCGAATGCATTCCTTTGAAGTTCCAGTGGAGTGAAGGGGGTTGGCGAGAGCTCCTACCTTTCACCACTGTACAGGGTGCTTGAGCAGAGACCATGAGAGGAAGTGACCAGAAGAAAACAGACAGCTAGATTGACAGAGTAATCTAAAGACAAGAAAGGCAAAGACTGAAAAGAAGGAAAAAGATATTCTATCCTATAGAGAGCAGAAGTGATTGCACAGTATCAGAAAAACAAACAGAAAAACTGACAAGGAGACAAAGGACATCCATAATCATAAAAGGGTCAATTCTACAAGAAGGTGCAACAATTAATAAATATATACTGAGGGAAGGCTCTAGGTAAGGATGAACGTACAGGTGTCAAGAAAGAACACCTCAGAATCAGAAAGAAATCCAAAGAGAGGCATTTCAAGGACAGACTGAAGAATCAACTAAGACTATGATTTCACCTGAGAAATAGCCATCCTTTACTTTCCTCTTCCTCCTCTTATGGGCTTCTTACTCAGACAACTTGCATCTTTAGAGGTCAAGCTTCAAGGCTGAAAACAAGCTGTTTAATGGTTAGAATAAACATACTCCCTCTTCCTCTGCTGCAACCACACACACAGGGAAGATCTCACCCTGTGGCTTAAGAGTCCTGTGCTCCCCACTGTCACAGGAGGGACTCAGGACAGTAAGCTCCCTACAGAGACCAACCAGCCACTTTTCCCACACTTTTCACCAGATCTCCCCACCCTCCTATGAGGCTGCTATGCCTCACAGTAGCAGTGGGCACCTGAGCTGACCTGACAACCCCCGTCAGATCACAGACCAGGCCCTGGTCCACCCCCACGCAGAACAGAGCACCTCCTACTCAGGCTAGATCTCAGTCCTCAGAAACAGGAGGACTCAGTCCTGGTGTGCAGTGACAAGTCCAGACTGGAATCACAGGGGCAATTAAATATTATTGAGATTTCGCCACATATCCATGATCTTAAGAATTCGTGGTCAAAGTGTATAAAATATGTCTATACAAATGACTCATTGATCTACTATGAAGCCTGGATCAAGTACCACTAACAGAAGATTAAGCCCAACACATCTCCCACTTTTTCTTTTTCTTCTCCAGCTTTATTGAGGTATAAAAGATGAATGAAAATGGAACAAGTGATTCTCTGACAAACACATACACTGTGAATAATTATCACAATCAAGTAATCCATACTTCCATCAATCCAAAATTACCATTTTGTGTGACTATGTAGTGAGAACATGTAATTCTTTCTGAGAAAATTTCAAGTATATAGAAAACACTGTTGATGAGAATTCAAGTTGGTGCAGCCACTGTGGAAAGTTCCTCAGAAAACTGAAAACAGAATTACCATACAATTTAGCAATCCCACTCCAAGGCATATAAACCACACCGAATTATACCTCAAAAAGATTCATGCACCCCTATGTTTATAGCAGCAATATTTATAATACCCAAGATAAGGAAAAACTAAATGTCCACCAACAGATGTATAAATAAAGAAGATATGGTACATAATACAATGAAATATTACTCAGCCATATAAGGAATGAAAGAATGCCATCTGCCACAATATAGATGGACCTATGGAGAAGGAAATGGCAACCCACTCCAGTGTTCTTGCCTGGAGAATCCATGGACGGAGGAGTCTGGTAGGCTACAGTCCATGGGGTCGCTGAGGGTCCGACCCAACTGAGCAACTTCACTTTCACGCATTGGAGAAGGAAATGGCAACCCACTCCAGCATTCTTGCCTGGAGAATCCCAGGGAAGGGGGAGCCTGGTGGGCTACCGTCTATGGGGTTGCACAGAGTTGGACACGACTGAAGCGACTTAGCAGCAGCAGAGATTATTATAAAGTGAAAGAAGTCAGAGAGAGGCAAATATATGATTATCATTCATTTCTAAAATCTTAAAAAAATGAAACAAGTGAACTGACTTACAAAACAGAAATAAGACTCACAGACTTAGAAACAAAATTATGGTTACCAAAGGGGAGTGCAGGGGGGAATAAAATAGAAGGTTGGGATTCATATATAAACACTACTATATATAACACAGATAACTAATATAGACATACTGTATAGCACAGGGAACTAATTCAATACTCTGTGATAATCTATGTGGGAAAAGAATCTGAAAAACAATCAACATGTTATGCACAACTAAATCACTTTGCTGTACACCTAAAACTAACAAAACCTTGTAAATCAACTCTACTCAAATAGGAAAAAAAAGAAAGAAAGAAATCACTTGTGAGCCAATTTCTTCATCATGGATGGGCTCTGTTGCAAAAACGTTCAAGTTCATCTAGCCCATGTTTCGGAGAACTTGCAGAAAATAGCCAAGAGGGACCTGAAGGAAACATCACCTGAGAGTTCACAATTTTACTAGCTCATAGGAAGAGGAAGAAAACAATACAAGGCTAACCGGTAAAACTAGATTTTGACTGTTAGTACATTAGATCATTGACATTTCTGCCAACTGCTCATCAACATATTCTGAAATTAGGTGCCTGCTTTCATCCTAAATAGCTTCGGTTGTATCCAACTCTTTGAGACCATTTCTGCCAACTGCTCATCAACATATTCTGAAATTAGGTGCCTGCTTTCATCCTAAATAGCTTCGGTTGTATCCAACTCTTTGAGACCCTATAGACCGCAGCCTCCCAGGCTCTTTTGTGCATGGGATTTCTCCAGGCAAGAATACTGGAGTGGGTTGCCAGGCCCTCCTCCTAAAATTATGTACTACTTACCAAAGAAACTTTACATTTATAAGAAGAGAAGAAGCCATTCACGCCAGGAAAAAAATCTGAAACAAATTTTAAAAAGCCGTAATTGGACACACATCAATGTTACAACTCAATGATCCATATCAAAACAACCCATCACCCATTCGGATCCAGTTTCCCGCCACCGGCACTATTCTGTTTACCTGTCTCCCTGTTTCATTGGTCGCGTGTATTTTTCGCTCCCCGCTGCTCTCCTGCTGTTTCTGGCCTCCTCTTCGTTTCTTCCCTCACACCTGTCCTGCCCCTCTGTGCAAACTGTTCTGCCTCGTGAGGTCTTTCTCCCACCCTTTCTGTCATAAATACAATTTCTGTGTGTTTCTGCCTCTTTCTTCCCTATCTCCGCTCCTTCTCAGCCCTCCGGATACACTCCCTTCCTCCTCAGAGACCCCAGGTGGCGATGCTTCCTTCCAGCTCCTTCTTGTCACCCTCTGTCCACTTTTTCTGCCAGAACCACATGGCTCTGAAGGCCAAGGTTCCAACTTTTGTAACATTTCCTATTACTCTCTTCATGAAATGACCGTCCTCTGGGATCCGCCTTCTCCCGCTGATCCGGGTTCCCTTCCTTATGCTGCCCTGCAGTCTTGCACATGCGACTTCAGTTTCAGGTTACTGCTTCTTCGCGTGTCCCTCAGCGACCCTCTACGTTCCCACTCGTTTTCCCTCACTCTTTTCCCTTCAGGTTTTCCCCTTCTCCCTCGGTCTCTCCTTTTCCAGATACCCCCTTATCCAAGTACAAAATGCCTGTCTTCCGGAAAGGCCCACTTTCTAACGGGAGGGCGGAGAGGTCCTGGGGACCGGAGAGCATGGGGTATCACACGACCCGCCCAGCTCACCTTCCCCCAGGCGAAGGCAGAAGACGCGGCCTCTGCGGCAGCAGAGCGGCCGGCGCTGCCTCCAGGCACCGAGAGTTCAAGATTGGGGGGCGCAAATTCACCCCGCGGACGAGTATTTTACATGAGGTGAGGGTGGGGCGCGGGAGTCAGCAAAGGATTTTATGAAGAAAAGTCTTGAAAGACAGTGTCTACGTGGGACGAAAGCAGAAAAGCCAAGGGCAAGGACCGGCCCAGAGGGACTTCACACCAGAAAGAAGATACCGGACCCGAAACGGCGAAATCCAGATTTTCTGGGGCGGAGGGCCGGGTCCTGGCATGTTAGATCCCTAGCGACTCCCACACCTTGAGGACTAGGGGTACCGCACAGCACAAGTTCACGGTAGAAGGAAGAAACTTACCTCAGGCCCGTGACCTTGGCTGCGTGCTCCCCACCTTCCGGGTCATTAGGCTGGGCTCCTCGGGTTAGAGGCCGGGTTTCCGGGGCGGGGCCTACCGCCAAGGGGCGGAGCGAGTAGCCCTGCTCCCGGTAAACTGGAGGCACTGGGAGAAGGGAGGGGTTGGCTGCCTCAAGTTGTATACAGAGCTACTGTGAATCTGCATTAAAAATCTTTTTTCCTACTTCCGTGACGCTCCCCCTCCCCGACACGTCTTGTTTCTATGGAACATGTGAATAATAAAAACTGTTGACAAAAAACATTTTTAAAGCACCCACA
>SJXQ01013078.1:307428-331526 GCA_006408695.1 Aepyceros melampus | reverse complement strand
TTTTAAAGCACCCACACACATGCGTGCACACGTACACTCCTTGGTCTCATCATTCAGGTCCGAGTCAGAATTGCCCTGGGCCGCCCCTCCCTGGACTCCGCAGGTGAGCCTTTCTTTACATCTCGACTTTGCTTCCCATAATCACCAGTGGCCGGTGCCTCCCGCAGCGGAGGCTTCCAGGGTCCTACTCCCCATAGGTGCTGACGAGATGGAGTCTGGTCTCCAAAACCGGAGGCACAAACACCTGTTTATCCTTTGGAGGAGCTCCTTTATGTCCATCTTCTAGTCTTTTTATTCTCTCTTGATTTCTATAACAGAATTTCCATATGACAATACTGGCTCTAATTAACACATGTGGTCAATTCTCAGTATGAGTCCAGCTTACCCTCGGTACCCGTCATAGGCAGTGGAAAACTTTGCTTCAGTACTTCATTGAAACAAAGCAATAAATAATACTATGATAAAAACAGTTCGAGTAGACTACATACTTTGCTACATAATCAGCATGGAGCCCTATACCAAGGTCACAGGACAAAAATCTCTGGCACTAAGTCCTATAGCAAGAGGGCTTCCCTGGTGGCTCAGACAGTAAAGCGTCTGCCTCCAATGCGGGAGACCCGGGTTCGGTTCCTGGGTCGGGAAGATCTCCTGGAGAAGGAAATGGCAATCCACTCCAGCACTCTTGCCTGGAAAATCCCATGGACGGAGGAGCCTGACAGGCTATAGTCCATGGGGTCGCAAAGAGTTGGACACGACTGAGCGACTTCACTTTCACTTTCAAGTTCTATAGCAAGTGTTGTCATGAATCTCCAGGTCTAATCCAGCCAGTTCTGTGACCCCCATATTAAGTAAAACACCTACCCTATTACTCATCCTATAGAATCCTAATCAATCACCTAATGCCACCCCTTCCAGTAAGAATTTTCTGTCTGGAGGCTATAAAAATTGGCCACTAGCCCAACAAAGAGGTCAGCTCTCCCTTGAGCCATCCTGCTCTTCTAACAGTCTCCCACTCTATTCTCTCTCATTCCACCTCATGTCTGGAAATGCTTTTCCAACCTGTTCCCAGACCAGGACAATCTGGAAGTTCACAAAAGATTAAATTAACTGTGAACCCAAGTGTAAAGATAGGCTGATTTTGTCTACCTATGTATCATCTGCATAATAAATAATGCAACAAGATCTGAACAGATCTCTTGCTAGCTTCTTCATACGTCATCTAGAAAGTAAAAGTTACATTTGCTACCTAATCTAAAATGTCTATATGGTGAAAATCTAAAAAATACATAAGGTCCATTCTTTAAATATGTTTGCAAGCAAATGTAAAACGAGGAAGAGAAAAAGGAGGTCCTTATTAGAGCTGCACATTATTGTCAGGACCTCCCGTCTTCATCTTCCACATGTGTGAGAGTCTCTGCAGGGGGTGCCATGTTCCATGATTGTTCCTATAGGAGTTGGTGCCCTTGACCTTGCTTCAGGAAGAGGGTGGGAAAGATGGGGAGGCGGGCTGTGGGTGCACAGTTCCCATCCAACTGAGTTTCTCTTCTCCAGGTCCTGGCTTGTCTCTCACCCAAAAGGTATCTGGGTCCACAGAGACTTGGCTATGCAAGAATTGACCAGGTCCAAGAGATTTTCATAGACTTTTAATAATCCTTTCAGTCCAAATTTGATTAGAAACTGATATTTAACACTTGGTATTTCTAATCTCTTCATGCTGCAGAGTAAAGCATTTCTTGCTAGTAAAAGTATATAGTTAAGGTCAGTCATTAAAATACAACTGGTTGAATTTAGGTATCCTTTCAAAATGTTATCTGGAGAGCTCAGTTGCAATCTGTAATGCATCCTGTCATGATTTTAGACACACAGTAAAATCCTTTTCTCTGTTATGGTTCATCATTAAAAAATTATACAAGGATTACAATAAAGGTATGAAGGCCCCGGGCTCCACTCCACTCTTTCCCTTTCTGTCTCAGAGGGATTTTTGAGGAAAGCGAATCCATGAAGAGGGCCAGAGGGCAAGGACCTAGGCCCTCGCCACCAGCTAGAGAGGGAGTTTGAAAGCCTGCCAACCCAGCCCTGAAGGAGCCTTCCTGTGGCTTCAACCTCAGGAGGCCCTGAGCCACACTCACGCCACTAAGATGCTCCCACGTGCACAGAAACTGTGGAGTATGTCAAACGCTCACTGTGAAGCCTCTGTTTCGTACTGGTTGGCTACATAGCAGGAGATAACGAATGTGCTCTTGCATGCTGTCACTCAGTCCTGACTGACTCTTTGCAACCCCATGGACTGGAGCCATCCAGGTTCCACTGTTCATGGGATTTTCCAGGCAAGAATATTGGAGTGGGTTGCCATTCCCTTCTTCAGGGGGTCTTCCTGAATCAGGGACTCAACCCACATTGGAAGATTTTTTTTAAAACCACTTAACTACTTGGGAAGCCTGATTCAAGCCAGCTACAGAAATGGATATAAAATATATATGCCATGAAAAAGATGAAAATATGAAGGCACTTAAAATTCAAAATTAGGTTCTCACAGTAAGATGAATATGCACATTCACCTAAGCTTAATGACTTCAAAACTGTGCTACTTAGGGAATTTTCCAGTGGTCCAGTGGTTAGGACTCCATAGTTCCACTCTAGGGGCCCAAGTTCGATTCCAGGTTGGGGAATTAAGATCCATAAGCCCTGTGGCAGCGAAAAAAAGGAAAGATTTATTTCCTACAATGACATGATAAATTAAGTAAGACCTGGGCATGAGTGGGTGGAGACAGGTACACTGGCAGCGAGAGATCGGCAACTAAGCCATTGGATGGAGGGAGTCTAGGGTGCTCTGTGAAGGGTCAATGGAGGTGTTGACTACCCCCAGAACTGGTCATTTAGTTAAGCAAGACAGGATTGTCTTTGTAGGCAATGGAAATTAACAAGTAAAATGCAAAATTCTATTCATGCTGATTGTGCATTTTCATTGCAATGGTATCAAGAACATCATTTCCATTTAGAGTACACTAAAATCTGGGAGACAGAAACCAACTGTAGTCCAGGGAGTGTAGGTCAAAAGCAATCTGACAATCTGATATGAATTACAAAGCTCCAAAGTGGTCCAAGAATTAATACTTGAGAGAGGAGAAAATCTTTTTTTAATTTTAATTGGAGGCTAATTACAATACTGTAGTGGGTTTTTGCCATACATTGACGCGAATCAGCCATGGATGTACATGTGTTCCCTGAAGCCCCCTCCCACTTCCCTCCCCATCCCATCCCTCAGGGTCATCCCAGTGCACCAGGCCTGAGCACCCTGTTTCATGCATCGAACCTGACTGGTGATCTATTTCACATATGATAATATACATGTTTCAATGCTATTCTCTCAAATCATCCCACCCTCACTTTAAATCATGTCAATAAGCAGGGTCCCCCTGCAGGGTCCTTTGATACCATTAAACAGCTGGAGAAGGATATGGCAACCCACTCCAGTATTCTTGCCTGGAGAATCCCATGGACAGAGGAGCCTGGTGGTTGCAAAGAGTCAGACACAATGGAGCGACTTCACTTCACTTAAACAGCTTAAACGCTGAGGTTCTTGGGCATATTTGTTATCATTATTACATTTTTATTACGCCATTATTCATATACGTATGTACATTTTAGTCTTTAAATTTCACTTGATGTCACATTACATCCTGACAATGTGAGACTTTACTCCAAGCCCGTAACTCTAGAAAATAGCCAACATAAAAGAACTTTTCTTCTTTTCTGTGGAAGGAGACCGCTTACTTGCTAAGAACTATGCTTCCTCTTTAATTTCAGTAAGACTCAGGATAGCCCATTTGTTTACTTCATAAACAGCAAGAAAGAAATCTTCCAACTCATAAACCTTATGAATGATTACTGCTCCTCTTTTAGATCTGTGAATGAAATGCTTGTTAACATAATTTCATCAAAATTTACTTAAGCTTTTCTCCTCTCCCAAGTATGTTAATTCTTGGACCACTTTGGAGCTTTGTAATTCATGTGGGACTTTGCCTCACTTGTTATACCTAACTTGTTTATATCCCTGGGTTAAAGCTAAGTTTTCAATTTGACTTTTGGGTTTTACAACTTTGGTTGCCACCATTCTATTTGAAGAATATTTCTTTTTTTTGACTATCCACCAGGCAGCATGGCTTGTGGGATCTTAGTTCCCCTTCCCAGACCAGGGACTGAACCTGCACTGCCTGCACTGGACATGCGGAGTCTTAACCACTAGATTGCCAGGGAAGTCCTGCTAGTCACAGTATGGTGCAATAATTTCAGAAACCTGTATTGCTCTACATTTGTTCCCACCTAAAGGGAAATGGTTTTTATCTATCCTAACCGTGACCTATTTTTTTGAGTAAACACAACTTCATCTTGGATAATCTTTCTTGTAGAATTCTGCGGCAATCAGTGAACCTGCATCTTATTTAAATATTCATTCTTTGGTAATATTGACCTATGAGATACAGGTACAAGCATACTTTGGAAATACTGCAAATGCAGTTCCAGAGAATGACGATAAAGTGAATCACACAATAAAGCAGGTAACTCAAATTTTTTATACTCTCACTACATATAAAAGCTCTTCTTTGGACTGTAAAGTATGCAATAGAAATGTCTAAAACAATTTTTCAAATTTATCAACCAATTCATTTCCTGCACTGGCTCCTAATCACTGATGGTGTAACAAGAAATAAAATACTCTGCCTTCAGGAGGTTATATTCTATAAGGGAATGTCAGCAATCATTAAGTAAGATATGACCCTAGTAATGAATTAATACGACAGAAAGAGAGGCTGACCTAATTTAAACCATGTGTTGAGGAAGTGCTCATATGATTAGAGGATGTCTGAACAAAATCATTGATCAAAGAGCCTGTGATGCAAAACCACCTGGAGATCATGAGAAAAAGGATGAAAATGATGTTGGAAATTCATAAAAGCAAGAAAACAAATTGTGACCTGGAGTACCCAAAAGAGCACAGAGCTTTGAATCCATTTACAATTCTTGAATGGAAACAGAAGAAGAGAATAAATTTATTTATTTAAGGCACTCAGTTTGTAGTAATTGGTACAGCAGAAATGGAAAATTTAGTTGGGGTATGGAGAAAAGCAAAATACAGTTTTCCAGAAACATTCTCATCTAATCAAGTGTCTATGGCCCTTGCACTATAGTTGATGTCATGCTGCAGTTCTACAAACTCTAATAAAGCCGAAGATGTGGACACCTGTAAAAGCCTTGACACTTCACTACACTGTTCAATGTTCAAGATCCTAGAACACCTGTAGGCACATTTTAGGCTTAAAGGCACACTGAAGAAGTCGCCACTCATTACGTTTGAAAGGTTTCCAGTATGAATTATCTGGCATATTATATATAAGGTATGAATTTTGACTAAACATAGAGACGGTCATTAAACTTGTGAGGTTTCTTCCCATTACAGATTATCTGGTGGTGAGTGCAAAAAAACTTTACAACACTCATGATATTTGTACAGTTTCTTCCCACTATGAATTCTTCAACAAATTGTAAGTTGTGAATTTTCAGATCTGAATTTTTTTTTAAGTTTGAATTTTGAAGACCTTCCCACAGATAGCACAATTACATGGTGTTTCTTAAGTTGGATTTTCTGGTGTGTGGTAGGGTTGAGATCTGAGTAAAGGCTTTTCCACACAACAAATTTGCAACGTTTCTATTCATTATGTGGACTTCCCTGGTGGCTCATTAGGTAAAGTAAGATCCCCTGGACACGGAAATGTCTACCCATTCCAGTATTCTTGCCTGGAGATCCAATGGACAAAGGACCCTGACAGGCTACATGACTGTAGCGACTATCACTTTCACTTCCACTTATTCTTTATGCAATCTGTGATGAATTCGAAGACATTGTTTGTAACCAAAGCCTTTGCCACACTGATCACATCTGTAAGGTTTCTCTCCAGTATGAATGAACTGATGACTGATGAGGGTTGGTCTACTGCTGAACATCTTACCACACTCATTACATGTGTAAGGTTTCTCTCCAGTATGAATTCTCTGATGAACTACGAGGTTTGAATTTCTATTAAAGAGTTTGCCACACTCACTACATTTGTAAGGTTTCTCTCCAGTATGAATCTCTGATGAGCTGCAAGGCTTCCTTTCAGACTAAACAGCTGGCCACACTGATTACATTTGTAAGGTCTGTCACCATTATGAATTGTTTGATGACGCACCAGATTGGATTTCTGATTAAAGAACTTGCCACACTCATTACATTTGTAAGGTTTGTCTCCAGTATGGACATGTTGATGCCGTATAAGGGTTACCTTCTGACGAAAGAATTTGCCACACTCACTACACTTGTAAGGTTTCTGTCCAGTATGGACATGTTGATGCCGTATAAGGGTAGTCCTGTGATGAAAGTACTTGCCACATGCATTACATTTGTATGCTGTTACTGCAGTTTGAATTTGTTGATGTCTTATAACAGTTTCCTTATCACAAAAAACTTTGACACATTCATTAAATTTGTGAGGTTTCACTCCAGTATGAGTACTCAGATGAGTTTTAAGATGTGCTTTTTGACCAAAGACTTTGCCACATTCATTACATTTGTAAGGTTTCTCTCCAGTATGAATTCTGTGATGAACTGCAAGGTCTTTATTTTGATTAAAGACTCTGCCACATATATCACATTTAAATGGTTTTCTTCCAGTATGTTTTATCATATGTCTCCAGAGGCCTGAGGGATACCGAAAGGTTTTCCCACAGACACTGCATTTGTAAGGTGTCTCTCCAGTATGAATTCTCTTATGACATGTGAGATATGAATTATGATTAAAACTCTTGCCACACACATTACATTTCTAAGGTTTCTCTCCAGTATGAGTTCTCTGATGAACTTCAAGGTGTGAATTTCGACTAAAGATCTTTCCACAAAAGTCACATTTACGCAATTTCTTTCCTGTATGGATTATCTGATGTCTACTGAAGTCTGAGCCCTTAAGAAAAATTTTGCCACCCTCATTACATTTGTAAGGTCTTTCCCTGCGTGCTTTCTGGTCTTGTGTCAATATTGAAGGATGCATAAAATCACTCCCATATATATTAGAAATTTTGGATTGGCCAGAAGGAGAAATTTCCTGAGACGGTGAAAAGATGTATTACTGTTCATGTTGTCATCAGCTTGATGAAATTCATGAATTGTTTGTCTACTCTGAAACATGCACAGTGCATCCCAAGAGCTTAATGCAAGTATATTTGCAATCAGCTTCTTTTCTGTATCCTTTCCACTGGGTTGAACTCTTCCATAAGTGACACCTTCCTTATGAGATGTAGGGATATTTTTATAATTTCTTTCATCATCTCTCCACTGACACCCAAGGTCACACATATTTTCCTGTAATCCTTGATGGTAAAAATGCTTGATTTCGTGGCTTTCATGGTTTCCCAACATCACTGTTTGGAATCTTTCTCCTATATCAATGTTTGATTTTAGTTGTGATTTCTTGATCATGTGTATATGAGAGATAGCTACAAAATATAAAGAATCACAGATATATTACTACACTGTATGAATAAATATTTTTCAATCACAATGTTAAAAATTTTTAGGAAAACTAAAGAATAAGATTCTTCACTATAGAAACAGTGGTTACCCATAATTCAAATCAAGCTTGCTGCTGCTAAGTCACTTCAGTCGTGTCCGACTCTGTGTGACCCCATAGACGGCAGCCCAATAGGCTCCCCCATCCCTGGGATTCTCCAGGCAAGAACAGTGGAGTGGGTTGCCATTTCCTTCTCCAATGCAGGAAAGTGAGAAGTGAAAGTGAAGTCGCTCAGTCGTGTCCAACTCTTAGCGACCCCATGGACAGCAGCCTACCAGGCTCCTCCATCCATGGGATTTTCCAGGCAAGAGTACTGGAGTGGGGTGCCAAATCAAGCTTAGGGTAGTCTATTTTCAAACACACAATGACATAACATTAAAATTGGAAAAACTTATATTAGCTTTCAAAAATGAAGGTACTTTTCCACCATAAGCACAAAACCCAAAGAAATTAAAGACTAAACATACAAACACTGGGGAGTTTAGAAAGGAAAATCACAGGCAATGCTAGAAGTGAGTTGGGTAACTAATAGTTACTCAGGAATCCCTCTTCAAAATGGTTTCTGAGTCATCCAGCTGCACACAGTAAGTTGTATCCTGAGAAAGTTGTCCAAGGGATGAAACGAAATCATTTTACAGTGTGAATAATAAGAAAAGTGGAGTGATGGGTGAAGGAATACTTGGAAACTGGGGAGATCAGAAGAACCATTAAAATAAGTGAGTAAAGGTTAGTGTTTCTATCTGCATCAAGGGAACATGGAAAAAAGAGTAAGACAGATAAAGGGTCTGAGTAGATTTCAGGGAATAACAATCAGAGGATATCATGGCTTATGACTGTATATACGTGTGAATAAAACTGTTTAAGTACAGGCAACTAAAAATACTGAGGTTAAAAGGAAAAAAAGAATAGATTTAGCTATTCCATTTTTAACTATGGAAATTATACTGTGGGTATGTAGCCAAAATGAAAGAGATTTAAAAAGAGAAGAGAATGGGATATTTCAGATATAAAGTAGGTGTACATCTATTACATTATTTGCTAAGTAGGTTATCAAATTCAATATTTCACAAGCCCCATTTCCATGCATATTTTCACAAAGAACAGATATCATGTTGTATGAGACATATAAGAATGATCTTTGTTGAAACCTGAAGGAAACACTAGAATAAGACCATCAAAAGGAAATGGATGTGTTTTTTTCTGTACACAAACATACAGACAGAAAAAAGTCAAAAAGTATAAAAGTTCCCCAAAATCTTACAAAGTACGCTGAAAAAGAACAAAGCTGGAGGTCTGGCAGGTCTTTTATTTCAAAACTTACTCCAAACCTATATTAATAAGACGATGTGGTACAAAGATAAAGATAGAGCAACTGGTGGAATAGTATAGGGACATTAAAAAAAAAAATCTCTCATATATGGTCAAATGTTCTAGAAGGGGGTCAAGACAACTCAATGGAGGAAGGGCAGACTATTAAAAAAAAGAAAACGTGGAGAAAAACACTTCTCCAAATACACAACAATTTAGCTGGACCATTAACTGACATAATATACAAAACCAATAAAAGACCTAACCAAGCCCAAAATGCATAAAATGCTCGAAATAAACATGCAGGAAAAGCTTTATGACACAGCAGTCACCAATGATTTATTATGCATAACATGAAAAGCACCAGTGACAAACCTGAAACAGAAATATGAACTACCTCAAAATTATAAACTACTGTGCATTAGATCACACCTAGTAAATGGCAACTCACTCCAGTGTTCTTGCCTGGAGAATCCCAGGGACGGCGGAGCCTGGTGGGCTGCTGTCTATGGGGTTGCACAGAGTCAGACATGACTGAAGTGACTTAGCAGCAGCAGAGTGAAAAATAATCTATGCTATGGCAAGAAATATTTGCCAATGATTTATGTCATAATAAAATATCAAGAATATGTAAACAACTCTAAAAACAACTAATCACTGGAATTTCCTGGTGATACAATGGTTAAGATTCCACACTTCCAGTGTAGTGGGCATGGGTTCAATCCCTGGTCAGGGAACTAACATCCTACATGCCACATGGTAAGGCCAAAAAATAAACTAATAAGATGAAATTTTTTTAAATAAATAAAAATTAAAAAAGAATTAGGTGGATGACACTGGAGCCGATTATACAGAGTGAAGTAAGCCAGAAAGAAAAACACCAATACAGTATACTTACACATATATATGGAATTTAGAATGATGGTAATGATAAACCTGTACGTACGACAGCAAAAGAGACACAGATGTATAGAACAGCCTTTTGGACTCTGTGGGAGAGGGAGAGGGTGGGATGAGTTGGCAGAGTGGCAATGTAACATGTATGATATCATAAGTGAAACGAATCGCCAGTCTAGGTTTGATGCAGGATGCAGGATGCTTGGGACTGATGCATGGGGATAATCCAGAGAGAAGGTGTGGGGCGGGAGGGGGGAGGTGGGGGTCGGGATTGGGAGTTCATGTACACTCGTGGCTGATTCATGTCAATGTATAGCAAAACGAATACAGTATTGTAAAGCAAAACAAACTAAAAAATAAAATAAAATAAAATAAAAAAGAATTAATCACCAATTCTATCTGGATGGGGCTGGCTCGTCTTCTATCAACCAACCCACACAGTAAAAACAGAAAACAAGCACTATAAGTAACATGAAATACATGACCTGATGATTAAAGAAACAAAACCGAGACCATTTATTATGCATACAAATGTACAAAATGAAAGCAGCAGTGTCAAAAACAAATGATGGTTCATCACTGAAGCTATCACTCCACCTCATTAACTGTCTCAGTATTTGTTTGGAGAAGAGGAGGGTTCCACACCATGGTTTGTGGGATCTTAGTTTGCTGACCAGGGATGGAACCTGCACCTAACCACTGGACTGAGAGGGAATTCTCAAGCTCTCTCATTAAGATGCTTCAAGCTTAAGTGTGGACGTAGAATGGTGCACCCAGGCATTAAAAATATGGCATCAACAACAGTTTATTTAATACCCTTGCATGAGGATGTGGACTTGGACGATGTTATCTCTGGAAAAAATTCTCAAACCATTTCTTGAGGATCAAAGCAGGTGGTCACTAGGGGCTTCCCTGGTGACTCAGTGGCAAAGAATCCACCTGCCAAAGCAGGAGATACAGGTTCAAACTCTGATCCAAGAAGATCTCACATGACAGGGAGAAAATAAGGCCCTGAGCCACAATTATGGAGCCTGTGCTCTCAAGTCCAGGAGCCAAAACCGTGAAGCCCTGACAGTTTACAGCCCATGCTCCATAACAAGAGAAGATTGCACATCACAACTAGAGTAGCCCCCACTTGCTGCATCCAGAGAAAAGCCCGCACAGCAATGAAGATCCGACAAAATAAAGAATAAATTATTTCTTAAAAGAAAAAAATGAGGGAGAGAAAATCAACTACTGTGCTTTTTCCAGAATCTCAACTCTGTGTTCACATGAGAGTGAGGACATTACGGTGGCTCTGGAAAAATGTTTCACAAAATCAACTGCCTGCCTTGTTTTTGATTCAGAGGGGAACAACGTGATATGCAGGTATCATCCAACACTCTTCTAATAAGTACTGAGTCAAAAGCACAGAAGTAGAAGACAGAGAATTAAAATATTTTAAAAGTTTCCAGATGGGGGTTAGACATTGAGCACTGGAAAACCTCCTAATGTGAAGTGGCCAGATCATCTGAAGGAAGGGCATGTTTAAACTCCTTAGCCTACATCATGAAGGTTTTCATGCCTGAGTCAATATGGCTTTGAGCTCCATTAAGCAAGACAGGGAGTTCCAAAAGGCCAAGAGCAGTAAATGCAAAAATACCCTCCCGACTTTTGGAAGGAAATTATCCTCACCCACAGAGAGCAGGTTCCTGAGAGTCTCTACCATCACATCCCTGTACAAGGTCTTCTGAGCGGGGTCCAGACATTCCCACTCTTCTGGAGATAATTCAATGGCCACATCCTTGAAGATTAATTGTGCCTTAAGTTTAAAACAAAAACACTTAACCAGCAGAACATGAACAGAGTTCTTACCTCCATATAAAATGAGTAGAGGTAAAAAGATCAAGTTGAAGTAGGTATTGTGACAAAGCCATGTAAATTTGATGCTACCTCTAATTTAATTTCTTATGCTTTATCATAAAGATTACAATATCCTCCAAATAGATACAGGTTTTTCATTTTCTTACAAAATACACGAAATAGATAAAAATAAAAACTCAAAGCTGGGCTGTCTATGTGAAAGTCTTAGTATGTTCCATCACTGAGGGATGATCAAAGCTGGATGTGGAGGAGCGTGAGTGACCTTCAGTGATGACAAAGTCTATAGTGTGTTTAAGGAAAACTCAAAATTTTTAATCACGATGATGACAGGAGCACCAAAGATGAACACCATTTGAACTTCCTGTCTGAAACACATTACTCTAAATGTTTTACATGTATTAACTTGTTGTCAGCATCACAGCTCATTAGAGAAAGACTTATTCTGATCTGCAGATGAGACCTGTGTCAAAGACACAAGGAGAAACTCCAATCAGGTCTAGAAGTTAAGGAATCACAGAGCAAGCAATGGAACTCCTAAGGCTGGACTTTAGAAATGAAGTTTAAAATGAAAGAGTTAAGTAACACAGAGAACATTAAAAGTATATTGCCAGAATGTTTCATGCAGAAAACATGAAAGAAGTTCAAGGTGCACAACACAGATTGGCCTAAAAGGTCTTTATACATGTGTGTGCATACACATGCACAAGAAATGTTAGTAATTTTATTATTACTTAAACCATTAATATGATAGTGTAGAAAAAGTTGGAAGCCAGAGAATACGTTAGAAATATAATTGCTATTATCAAAAAGATACTATAGTTTTAAAATCATGACTTTTACATAAAGCATGGAACTGCATATCCATGAATGCAGTACTAAAATGCATGTACTTAAAATGCTTAAAACTCAACATTCAAAAAACTAGGATCATGGTATCCAGACCCATTCAGTTCAGTTCAGTTCAGTCGTTCTGTCGTGTCTGACTCTTTGCGACCCCATGAATCGCAGCACACCAGGCCTCCCTGTCCATCACCAGCTCCCGGAGTTCACTCAGACTCACGTCCATTGAGTCCGTTCCATGATCCCATCCAGCCATCTCACCCTCTGTCGTCCCCTTCTCTTCCTGCCCCCAACCCCTCCCAGCATCAGGGTCTTTTCCAATGAGTCAACTCTTCACATGAGGTGGCCAAAGTACTGGAGCTTTAGCATCATTCCCTCCAAGGAAATCCCAGGGTTGATCTGCTTCAGAATGGACTGGTTGGATCTCCTTGCAGTCCAAGGGACTCTCAAGAGTCTTCTCCAACACCACAGTTCAAAACCATCAATTCTTCGGTGCTCAGCCTTCTTCACAGTCCAACTCTCACATCCATACATGACCACAGGAAAAACCATAGCCTTGACTAGATGGACCTTAGTCGGCAAAGTAATGTCTCTGCTTTTGAATATGCTATCTAGGTTGGTCGTAACTTTTTTCCAAGGAGTAAGCATCTTTTAATTTCATGGCTGCAATCACCACCTGCAGTGATTTTGGAGCCCAAAAAGTAAAGTCTGACACTGTTTCCACTGTTTCCCCATCTGTTTCCCATGAAGTGATGGGACCAGATGCCATGATCTTTGTTTTCTGAATGTTGAGCTTTAAGCCAACTTTTTCACTCTCCTCTTTCACTTTCATCAAGAGGGTTTTTAGTTCCTCTTCACTTTCTGCCATAAGGGTGGTATCATCTGCATATCTGAGGTTATTACCTCATGGCTAATAGATGGGGAAACAATGGAAATAGTGAAGGACTTTATTCTCTTGCGCTTCAAAATAACTGCAGCTGGTGACTGCAGCCATGAAATTAAAAAACGCTTGCTCGTTGGAAGGAAAGTATGACAACCCTAGACAGCATATTAAAAAGCAGAGACATTACTTTGCCAACGAAAGTCTGTCTAGTCAAAGCTATGGTTTTTCCAGTAGTCATGTATGGATGTGAGATTTGGACTATAAAGAAAGCTGAGCACCACAGAATTGATGCTTTTGAACTGTGGTGTTAGAGAAGACTCTTGAGAGTCCCCTGGACTGCAAGCAGATCCAACCAGTCAATCCTAAAAAAAAATCAGTGCTGAATATTCATTGGAATAACTGATGTTGAAACTCCAATACTTTGGCCACCTGATGCAAAGAACTGACTCATTGGAAAAGACTCTGATGCTGGGAAAGAGTGAAGGCAGGAGAAGGGGATGACAGAGGAGATGGTTGGATGGCATCACCGACTCAATGGACATGAGTGTGAGCAAGCTCAGGGAGTTGGTGATGGACAGGGAGGCCTGGCGTGCTGTAGTCCTTGGGGCCACAGAGAGTCTGAAAGACTGAGCGACTGAACTGAACTGAATGTGTGTATACACATCAACACCAAATTAACAAAAATGAGAGGAATATATTCTAGACAGATTTTTCAGATGTTTTCCTTGTCACTTTTATTCATATGGATCTTCCAGACAATGAAAATGTCTAAAGATCAACTGTACTGAATTGCATTTGTCAACATGATTTTATAATAGGCTGAAAAACACTGCAGACATGAAAAAAAGTAGAGTATTTTAATTCCAACCTCAACAAAATAACTGTATTAAAAATATAATTTTGTCCACTTAAACTTTCACAGGAAGGCACTGTTGTTGTCTTTGAGTTGCTAAGTCCTCTCCCACTCTTTGTAACCACATTAACTGCAGCACTCCAGGCTTCTCTGTCCATCACAATCACCCTGAGTTTGCTCACTCATGTCCATTGAGTCAATGCTGCCACCAACCATCTCGTCCTTTGTCCCCCTTTCTCCTCCTGCCCTCAGTTTTTCCCAGCTCAAGGTCTTTTCCATGAGTCAGTTCTTTGATTCAGGTGGCCAAAGTATTGGAGTTTCAGCTTCAGCATCAGTCCTTCCAATGAATATTCAGGGTTGATTTCCTTTAGGATTGACTGGTTGGATTGCCTTGCTGTCCAAGGGACTCTCTAGAGTCTTCTCCAGCACCACAATTCAAAAGCATCAATTTTTCGGATGCTCAGCCTTCTTCATGGTCCAACTCTCACATCCATACTGACTACTAGAAAAAAACACAAATTTGACTATATGGACCTTTGCTGGCAAAGTGTTGTCTCTGATTTTTAAAACACTGTCTAGGTTTGACATAGCTATTTTCTTCCAAGGAGCAAGCATCTTTTAATTTTGTGGCCACAGTCACTATCTGCAGTGATTCTGGAGCCCAAGAAAATGAAATCTGACATTTCCCCCATCTATTTGTCATGAAGGGATAGGATCAGATACCATGATTTTCATTTTTGAATGCTGACTTTTAAGCCAGCTTTTCCACTCTTCGCTTTCACCTTCAACAAGAGGCTCTTCGGTTCCTCTTCACTTTCTGCCATTAAAGTGTACCATCTGCATATCTGAGGTTGTTGAGATTTCTCCTGGCAATCTTGATTCTAGTTTGTGATTCATCTAGCCTGGCATTTCTCATGATGTACACTGCATATAAGTTAATAAGCAGGGTGACAATATACAGTCTTGACATATTCCTTTCCCAATTTGAACTGGTCCATTGTTCCATGTCTCATTCTAAGTGCTGCTTCTTGTCCTGCATACAGTTTTCTCAGGAGGCAGGTAAGGTGGTCTGGTACTCCTATCTCTTTAAGAATATTCCAGTTTGTTGTGATCCACACAAAGGCTTTAGTATAGTCAATGAAGCAGATGTTTTCTTGGAATTTCATGCTTTTTCTATGACCCAGCATACGTTGGCAATTTGATCTCTGGGTCCACTGCCTTTTCTCAATCCAGCTTATATGAAATGTTCCCGTGATAACTCCAATTTTCTTAAAAAGATCACTAGTCTTTTCATTCTATTGTTTTCCTTTATTTCTTTGCATTTGTCACTGAAGGCTTTCTTTATTCTCCTTGCTATTCTCTGGAACTCTGCATTCAAGTGAGTATATCTTTCCCTTTCTCGCTTCTCTCCTTTTCTCAGCTCTTTGTAAGGCCTCCTCAGGCAACCATTTTGCCTTCTTGCATTTCTTTTTCTTGGGGATGGTTTTGGTCATCAACTCCTGTACAATATTATGTACCTCCACCCACAGTTCTTCAGGCATTCTGTCTACCAAATCTAATCACTTGAATCTATTCATCACCTCCACTGTATAATCATATGGGATTTGACTTAGGTCATACTTGAATGGCCTACAGGTTTTCCCTACTTTCTTCAATTTAAGTCTGAATTTTGCAATAAGGAGCTCACAATCTGAACCACAGTCAGCTTCAGGTCTTTTTACTACTGACTGTATAGAGCTTCTCCATCTTTGACTGCAAAGAATATTATCAATCTGATTTCAGTATTGGCCATCTGGTGATGTTCATGTGTAGAATTGTCTCTTGTGTTGTTGGAAGACGGTGTTTGCTATGACCATTGTGTTCTCTTGATGATCAACTCTGTTAGCCTTTGCCCTGCTTCATTTTGTTCTCCAAGGCCAAACTTGCCTAATAATCCAGGTAGCTCTTGACTGCCTACTTTTCATTCCAGTCCCCTAAGATGAAAAGGACATCTTTTTTTGGCGTTAGTTCTACAATATCCTGTAGATCTTCATAGAACTATTTGACTTCAGCTTCTCTAGCATTAGAGGTTGGGGCATAGACTTGGACTACTGTGATGTCGAATGGTTTGCCTTGGAAACAAACTGATATCATTCTGTTATTTCTCAGATTGCAACTAAGTGCTGCATTTCAGGGCTCTTGTTGACTATGAGGGTTACTCCATTTCTTCTAAGGGATTCTTGCCCACAATAGTAGATATAATGGTCATCTGAAATTCACCCATTCCAGTCCATTTCAGTTCACTGATTCCTAGAATGTCAATGTTCACTCTTCCCATCTCCTGTTTGACCACTTCCAATTTATCTTGATTCACTGGACCTAATATTCCAGGTTCCTATGTAATATTGTTCTTCACAGCACTGGACTTTACTTTCATCACCAGATAGAACCACAACTGGGCACTGTTTCAGCTTCAGCTCAGCCTCTTCTTTCTTTTGCTATTTCTCTACTTTACCCCAGTAGAATATGGGCACCTACCAACCTGGAGAGTTCGTCTTTCAGTGTCATATCTTATTGCCTTTTCATACTACTCATCAAGTTCTCAAGGCAAGAATACTAAGTGGTTTGCCATTCCTTTCTCCAGTGGATGTTTTATCAGGCCCTAACTAGCAAGGACATGCCCTCCAGCTGCTCAGTGTAGCTGGATGACATGCCTGGTGCCCTGGCAGCCCCAATGCTGGTCCCCATTGAGCATTTAAACATTCATTGGCTGTGGAGTCTCTGAACGTGTGACCAGGGGTTGAGGCAAAGGCCCTGCTGCAGTGGCTGGGAAGGGGGTTTAGGAAGGGCTGGAGCTGACACTGGATTACGCCTAAAGTGCAGGGAACCCTGGCCTCACTGCTGCCATTGGCTACCCCAGAGCCATCCACTGCCCAGGAGTGGCTGGCCTTCCTGGGGTCCATCCACAAACTGGGAGTCACTGTCCACTGCAGAGACAATCTGCGCCCTCCACTGTCTGCCAGTGGAGCTGATCAGCTGCACGCGAGTCGACCATACCCAGGCTTTTCTGCTGCCACTGGTGGACCTAGGGCCAATCTGCTGCCACTGCAGCTTCCATGCTTGGAAATGGGGGCGCTGGTCACTACCCTGCTCCAGCCTCTGTCTCTGGGGTGATCTTTGTGAAGCCCATGGCCGTGGCCATGTTATCCCACAGTCGTCTTAACCAAAAGACATTAATAAAGGCCAACGAGTTTGTTTTCGGCAGTAATTAACTTTGATTCAAATTTGGAAAAGTTATTATTATTACACATTATTTGTAGATTTATAACGAAATTAGCACCATAGTAAAACAAAAAACTTGTTGGACAATTTAAAATCATGACAAAAAGAAAACAAAAACAACATGGAAAAAAAATATTGTTATCAACCAAGAATATTTCACCAAATATCATGATCAAAAGGAAATACTTGATGAATTCTCGCTGAAGTGACCGTGGAGTGAGGGGGGTTGGCCAGAGGTCCTGCCTGCCTTTCACCATGGTACAGGGTGCCCAAGCAGGGACCACTGGAGAAAGTGACAGGAGGAAAACAGAGCGGGAGCAAGACACACAGAGAGCATGTCAGAGCTGAAACTGTGAACATTCACAAGTCTAAGGTGAAAAGTGAAAGGATGGAAGAAGATATTCAGTTCTTAAGAGAGCAGGGGTTACTGCACAATATCAGACAAAAACAAAACAATCTAAGGAAAAACCTAACAAAAGACACAAAATATATTATGAAACGGGAAAAGGTAAATTTACCAAGAAAATATAACAATTACAAATATGCATATATCTAACATCAGAGTTCCCCTAAAAATGAAGAAGATCTTAACAGAAGTAAAAATGGAAATAGATAATAGCACACCATTAGTATCAGACTTTACTACCTAAGTTTTACCAGCACATGGAAACCAAAAGATCAACAAGGAAACTGAGCACTTGTACAACACTGTAGAATTACTGTACCTAACATGTCGGAGAAGGCATGGCAACCCACTCCAGTACTCTTGCCTGGCAAATCCCATGGACAGAGGAGCCTGGTGGTGTGCCGTCTATGGGGTCGAACAGAGTTGGACACGAATGAAGTGACGTAGCAGCAGCAGCAACAAACATGTACAGAATATTCCACTCTACAACAGCAAAAATCACATCCTTCTCCAGCATATGTCTTAAAACCTTCTCCATTTCACAGACCACATGCTAGACCATAAAACAAAGCTCAATATATGAAGGCTGAGAACATACAAAGTATCTTCTAAAAAAGAGAAGAGTATCCCCTTTAACCAAAGTAAAATGATACTAGAAATAAACAGCAGAAGGAAAATAGGAAAAGCTTCCAAAGGTGGAAAGTAAGCAGTTTATTGTTTAAGAATGAACGAGTCAAAGAAGAAATCACAGGGAAAATTGTAAAGTATGTGAATGAAAATAAAAACATAGCATATCAAATTTATTAATCGGTAGTCAAACATGCAGCAGTAGGCTGGAAGTCCACACTGCTAAATCCTTACAACCACAAAAGAGAAAGAGGCACACTCTGCATTACTCTTCAAGAAACTACTGAACAACCTAGCCAGAGCAATTGGAAAAGGAGAAAAAAATCCAAGTTATCTAAACTGAAAAGAAAGCAAAATTACATTTTGTAGGTGACAAGAGTTTATATATAGAGCCCAAAAGAGATTGTAAGAACTGACTACTCTAAAAATATTAAGGATTTTCCTAGTGGTCCAGTGGTAAAGAATCTGCCTGCTAGTCCCTGGTCCAGCAAGATCCCATATGCAGTAGGGCAACTAACTAATGAAACCTGCCCACCTAGAGCCTGTGCTCTGCAACAAGAGAAGCAACTGTAATGAAAAGCACATGCACCACAACCAGCAAGTAGCCTCCAACTGTCACAACTAGACAAAGCCCACTCGCAGCAACAAAGAACTAACACAGCCAAAAACAAATAAATAAACAAAAATTTGGAAAAACCTTAGAAGAGTTGCAGCATAAAATATCTGCACACCAAATCAGTTGCACTTCAATACACAACGAGCAATGTCAACAGAAAATCAGAGAACAATCCCATAGAATCCTTAGGGAAAATATAAGCCAACTAGGTGCAAGACATCTAAACTGAAGAGTAAGAAACTCTTTAAGAAGTCCCTGGAGATATACATGAAGGAAACACACCCTGTAATCATGCAGTGGGAACTTTATGTTTTTAAAATGACCAAATTTGAGTGGAAGGGAAGCTCAAGAAGTAGTGGATATATGTATATCCATGGCTGATTCATGTTGTTGTATGGCAGAAACCAACACAACATTGTAAAGCAACTATCCTCCAATTAAAAATAAAATTTAAAGAATGGAAAAAAAAAAAGAAAGAAAGAAATTCCTTCACTTGCAACCCAGCAGGTAAGACCTAACATACCCCCAAATTTTTCAATGGAAATTAAGAGGCCAGTCAAACTGATTAAAAACAGGTAACACTTCCTTTGCTTAAAAGTAGCAAACTATAAAAATCAAGTCAATAAAGTTTCATTGCAAAATTTTCTTTACAAAAAATGACCAAATTAGGGAATTCCCAAATTAGAGTTCAGTGGTTAGGACTCCACGCTTTCCCTGCAGGAGGTGTGGTCTACAGATATAAAGAATCCCTATCAAAATTTCAAAAGCAATTTTTGCACCTATAGAAAAACAATCATTCGTAAATTCATAGGGAATCTCAAGAGCCAGCAAACAGCCAAAAAACTCTTGAAATAGAAGATGAATATACAGGTTATCAGGCAGGATACTTCAGATTCTTCAAAGATTAGCATGTCCAAACAAGGTCATTTCAAGAAGGACAGACTGAAAAACCAAGAATATGACTTTACCTGAGAAAGAGCCATTTCTGACTTCTCTTCCTTTTGTTTCCTCCTCTTCCTCTTAGCAGGACACACAAAAAGGGAGAAAACAAAATATTAGACTCACTGGTAAAACTAGGATATGTCTGTTAATATAGAAGATCATTGATAACTTGACCAAATACCCAGCAAAACTGTCTAAATTATTTATTACATACCAAAGAGCTTTTCCAATACAAAAGAGAAATAGAAAGCAGGCAGACCTCCAAGATATCTGAAACACATTTTAAAAAGAAACAGTTTGTGAATTTTTATCACCTAATAATTGTGGGTCAACATTTTACAAATTTCGCAGTATATTAACATTTAGAAAAGAATTACTTGATTATATAAGACCACCAAAGCTTGTTATAGAAGTTAATGTTCCTCTTCTAGCGAAGTAGAAATTGAACAAACTAAATCATTTTTCCATGCTACAAAACAAATAATATGTAAAGATATAAAAAAGAAAAGTAAGCCCATCACAAAAAAGAACTCTCAATGTTCCTTTTAAGACACCATGCAGTGACAGATTCAATTCTCGAGCCCTTTATCCTCTCCCTGCTCCTCTGTCTGACATCAGGAAAACGGAAGGGGATGGCTCACAACTGAGTGAATCAAATCACTGTCCCCTGGAGAAACAGCATTTGCAAATGGAAGTTACCCTCTGATACAAAGAATTACAGAATGCACAAGACACAAGTTCTGCTATTCTCATCCTCATCTGTACAATTAGAGACATTTTATTACATTCTTAAAATAAGAAATCATATATCACGACTTATCCACAACTAAGGTGAGGTGAAGTCACTCAGTCGTGTCCGATTCTTTGCGACCCCATGGACTGTAGCCCACCAGGCTCCTCAGTCCATGGAATTTTCCAGGCAAGAGTACTGGAGTGGGTTGCCATTTCCTTCTCCAGAGGATCTTCCCAACCCAGGAATCAAACCTAGGTCTCCTGCACTGCAGGCAGACGCTTTAACCTCTGAGCCACCAGGGAAGCCCATATCCACAACTAAACAACTCACCATCCATCTACATCCAGGTCCCACTACCCACCTGCTCCACTAGGTGTTTCCATTTTAGTCTGGTTTATCTGTCTCTTTTCTTCCCCTCTGCTCTCCTGCTGTTCCTGTTTCTTTCCTCACACCTGTCCTGCCCACTCTGTAAACTGTTCCCCTCAAATGCTTGGTCTCTGCACCCTTTCTGATGGTCCTCCATCTGTGTTTCTGCCTCTTTCTTGCCCCTCCCTGCTCCCTCTTTGCCCTCCAGTTACTACCCTTCTCCCCCCTCTCTGACACTCCAGGTGGTGATGCATCCTTCCTGCTCTTGCTTCCTCTTGTGGTCACACTTGATCCTCCTTCTCTCCCAGCGCCATGGTGCTCTGCAGCCCAAGTGTCCAGCTCTTTCGTTCTCTCACCCCACTCTGTGTGAAGTGCCTCTCCTTTGGTGCCCCTGCCCCACCGCTGATCCAAGGCGCCTCTATGTTACTCTCTGTCAGCTACAAACTGGCACTTGCCATCTACCTACATGCCAGTAGTCATGTACAGAAGTGTGAGCTGGATCATAATGAAGGCTGAGGGCCAGAGAATTGATGCTTTTTAAGTGTGATGTTGGAGAAGACTCTTGAGAGTCCCCTGCAAGGAGATCAAACCAATCAATCCAAAGGGAAACCAACCCTGAACAATCATTGGTAGGACTGATACTGAAGCTCCAGTACTTTGGCCAGCTAATGCGAAAGCCAACTCACTGGAAAAGACTGTGATGCTGGGAAAGATTGAAGGCAAGAGGATAAGGAGGTGGCAGAGGATGAGACAATTAGACAGCATCACTGACTCAATGGACATAAGTTTGGCAAGATGGCAGACAACAGGGAGCCTGATGTGCTGCAGTCCATGGACTCAAAGAGAGTCAGACACGACTTAGGGACTGAAGAACAACAACCTACCTATCTACTTCCACAAGAATTAAATCATGTGCTTTCGCAGGTGTTGATCTTCAATACCCTCTGAAAGGACTTTAGGATGGAGAACAGAAATCAGGCACTCTGTGCTTAGCAGAAACTGGAAGCCCAGGTCTTCAGATAGATATTTTTAGGAGCCAATTTTATGAGCCCAATTCTTATGTCTCCCCATATCTAAAAAAGCACTAAAATTCTTCATGGTGATGACTGTTCCTTCTGATTAGCAAAGCTTCACAAAAGTAGAATCTTCTGGAAAAAATATGTGCTTGATTACATGTATTCCTCCTTCACCAAAATCATGTATATACTGACCTTTCCCCCTGCTTCTTTGTAGCAGTTTCTCAGAGCTATGTGAAGTGCTGTCTCCTGGACTGCAGTCCTCATTTTGCCCCAAATAAAAGTTTACTTTCAAACCTCACATTGTGCTTTTTTTTTTTTAAGTTGACAGATACTATCAGTGGAGAATCATCTTTTTAAAATTTTACTTATTTTATTCACCTGGTATTTTCAATACTTAACCGCTTTCATTTTAATCTTTTAACAAGTCCCTCAGCCACCCTTTCTATTCCTAGCTATTCTTCCTCATTCTTTTCTTGGTCCCAGTTTTTCTAGTTCCCTCAGTTGCTCATTTCTCTGCTTTTCCTGGTCCCCTACATATTTACAGGGATGACAATTGAATAGGATGCCTGCCTACAGGAAAATGCTGTCCATCGGGTGGAATCTGTGACACATAGAAGAACACTATGTGTCACATGGCTGCCCCAGGTCACCTCCACCTGGGTGGGGAAAGGCTCCCAATGAAGGGGAAGCCTGAGTGGCTGATGGACCAGCCTGGGAGGGAGGACAGTGGGGCTGGGAGGGAGCTCTCAGGAGAGGGGTGGGGTCTCTAGAAGGCCAGAGATAGAGACAGAATAAAGGGATAAAGCAGGTTAATCCTGGGACTTCCCTGATGGTCCAGTGACTAGCACTCTGCACTCCCAATGTAGGGAACCTGGAGTTGATTCCTGGTCAGGGAGCTAGATACCACATGTCACAAATAAGACCCAGCACAGCCAAATAAATAAACTTAGAAAAGTTTATCCTACTAAGGGCATTGTCAGTAGAAAAAATAAGGGAGATGTCTGTAAGTCAATGATTACACAAGACATCAGATTTGCTTAACCACAAAACCTAGCAGGGTTACATAGCAATAAACCCACACAACAGAGCACAAGATGAGCCACAAAACAATAAAACAATGGTGGTATGAAACACGCATTGTGGCCGTGAGCTCATTATGTTAGGACACTCTCTTTGCACACATAAAAAGCAGTAATTTGTGGATCTAACTTGATCTTGCAGGAACAAGAAAACTCCATTGCCTAACCTGGAGGAGGGGCTGAAGACGGAAGCAAAAGGTCTACTCAAGAAAGACAAGAAAGGTCTTCTCCTCCCCACTTTTCCCTTTTCAAACTGTAGCCCAGTAAGTCCTCAGGCCATGGCACCCTCTCGCCCGCCCACTTGTTAGCCTCACAAGGGGTCCTATTCTAGTATCATTTATCTACCATTTTGCCTGTCGAAAAAGATGAGATATAAAGGACTCTGGCACGGAGCTCTTCAGCACCCCTTCACGGGAAAAGACACGAAAGGTTTCACTAAGTTCAGGTTGAGGTCGAGGAGCTGGCCTCTACATGGGTGGGGTGGCAAGCGCTGCCGTCCAGGGGCGAGAGGGCTAAGCTAGGAGGTGAGTGGCGTAAAAGGACCTCGGAAAAGAGGACTTTACATGAGGGTTGCGGTAGTAAAGATTTTTAGGCGGGATAATGAAGCGAAGGGAGGCATTTACGTGCACCGAAGGCAGAAAAGCAAGGTTAGGGACAAACTTCGAAAAGAATTTAAACCCAAAATACCCGATCAGTAAGGGGACTACTCTTTTTACTTGGGGCGGAGGACCGGGTGCTGAAATTTCAGATCCCTAGTCACTCCGAAGACACTGAGGTTTGACTAAAGTGGGGGGGGGAGGG
>SJXQ01013078.1:270974-307221 GCA_006408695.1 Aepyceros melampus | reverse complement strand
GCACGGTCCGACAGTCTAGGCTCCTCACTTCCGTTTCCGTAAGAAACTGCGCAAGCGCGAATTTAGAAGCCGGGCTTCCGGAGGCGGGACCTTGGCAGTGCACTACCGGCGAGGGGCGTGGCGAAAATGGCGGTAGTTCTATGCAGCCAGCAAAAGGCTGGTGGAGAGCTGATTCCTCCTCATATCCTCAACGTGCTCTGTTAACTTACTGTCTTGAACCTTTTGGAGTAAGAGCTTACCGTTGTGTGGATTACTTAGGTGGGAAGCTAATATGTATCTCCCTAACAAGTTGAAAATGGCTTCAATAAAACCTACTGGCAATAGGTTTGCTCCCAAGGCTCCTCGTTTGTTTATACTAAATAAAATTACTGATATTAGATAAAATAGGGGATATTACTACAGAACACGCAGACATGAAAAGGATAGAAAGGAACTCTTAACAAAAAGTTTACATGATTTAAGATGAAATGCACCAATTCCACAAAACCCATAACCTACAACAAATCACCTATGTGAAACATATTTGGGTAATTGCTTTGAATTGCAATATAAATTTGTAACTTCAAAATGCCCACCGTCTAAGAAACCTAAAAGCAGAGACAGTGATTGTGAAAGCTTAAACTCCTCCATCATATGAGTGCTGGGGTATTTGGTGTAGCCTACTGTTCTGCCAGCTTCCCTGCTGGCCCAGACAGTAAAGAATCCACTTGCAATGCAGGAGACCTGGGTCCAATTCCTGGGTTGGGATGATTCCCTGAAAGAGGGCATGGCAACCCGCTCCAGTATTCTCGCCTGAAGAATCCCCATGGACAGAGGAGCCTGGCGGGCTACAGTCCCTGGGGTCACAAAGAGTCGGACCCGACTAAGTGACTAACCACAAGTGCCCTGCAGGGGTCTTGAACTGACATTGCCCTTTCCCTTGACAGTACATCCTAAGTAACAGCAGACGCAGGATATGACTCCCCATCACCATCTGCCTTCCTCTTCTTGTTCTTTAGATATGACTCCCCTCCCCTGACTGAGCTTAGCAATTCCTACTCTTCTGAGTTTGAATTGATCAATCCAATTCAAGCAACCCATCTATGGATCCTAATAAAGGTATATGTCCCATGCTCTGCCAAGACCCTGCAGGACTTCTTACAAGTTCCCTCCAGCTATACCATGAATCTCCACCAGAATCTGAGTCATAAATGTCTCCACTTCACTTTCCCTCACAGTCTCAAGGGCTTTCCTTTACAAAAGGTAATTTTAAAAAGCTGCAACAGTGGCATTTGACAATTCTATCAAATTTTTAAAAAAGAATTACCAGTAATTCTATGATTTATTTTTAAGAAAAGGAGAAGAACTTGTCAATTTATAAGGCCAGAATTAGTGGGAAACAAAACTAGAAAAATAGAACAAAGTAAAATGATCAATCTGTGTGAAAATTACAAAATTCATCATAAAATATTAGTAATAGAAATGAATCAAAGAATTCTTATCAAAGGTAATATAAATCAGGGAATTCCCTGGTGGTCCAGTGGTTATGACTCATCTCTTTTATTGGCAGGGCCCAGGTTCATTCCCTCGTCAGGGAACTAAGATCCTGCAAGCAATGAAGCTCAACTAAAAATACAAATACAAAAATACAAATCAAAATCAAGATCACTTATCAAATACATTATTCTTGGTTACAAACAAATTCTATGTGGAGGATATTGGGTGTCCCACAAAAAGATTTCATGTCACCCTTTTGCCATGCCAGTTCTTTCACTGGACTATAGCCCCAAAGTAACTGTTTTTCTTCATGTTTACTGCATCTACTTTGTACCTGTCATGGCCTTATAGGCATTATCACGTCACAGGAGTCCCAAAACAACCCAGTAATCCCTTGTGATAAAACAGGACAAATACAAATGGCAGAAAAAATATTGCTAAGGAAAACTGAAAACACTTTTTATTACACTAGAAAAGTAAACAATGTAACACATTGCATATTAGCCTAATTTGAAACTGAAATTTTAAAAATACTTGGAAAATTGCTGGAGTAAACTATTTCATTATATACCTAATAAACATTTCCAAAGATTTTACTAAACTAGGGTAAAAATATCTCCAACAAATTAGTTTTACAAGCATCTTCAAGAATCATATTAAACAACAGAATATGGGTGCGCTGTGGAAAAGAAATGTTAATAAATTATTAGCATGAACATAAATGTGCTTTTCCAAGTCAGAAAGCCAGGAATTTGAGAAATAAGCATTCAGTTGTTGTGGTTGTTGTTTTTTCCCCTTCTTCTTGAATGAAGTAGAAAGGAATAGCTTTATTGCTTTGCCAAACAAAGCAGCCACAGTGGGCTAATGCCTTCAAAACTGTGTCTCTCAAACAAGTGGGGGTAGGGAGTTTTATAGTAATGGCTCAAAGTGGGTGTGGTCAGTTCGCGCTCTTTGATTCACTGGTGGTGAGGTAGGTGGCAGTCAGCATCATAAACCTTCTGGCTCCAACTGCTCTGGGTTCTACATGCTGATGGGCAGCAGGCTTAGTGTCTCGCACCTGGTGGGGGTTTCAGTTATCTGGAGCCTGGACTTACTGAGGGTCAGGTTCTGTGTGTCTCAGTACAGAAGGAATTCAGCAAGAAGCAAAGTGACGGGCAAGAAGTAGACTTATTAATATAGGACACTTGTGAGGGACATAAGTTGATAGGCAACAGGGCTCTGCCTCAGTGTTTTATGAAGTCTGACTCCATCAAAAATTTTTTTCTGGGATTACGGGATCTTAGATTCCTGACCACGGACTGAACCTGTGAGCTTGGCAGTGAAAGTACTAAGTCCTAACAACTGAACCACCAAGGAATTCCCAACTCCTTTTTTTTGCTATTTGATTATTGAAACCTTTTAATGCTCAGGAAAAATCTCTTCTTTTTCAGCCTATCTGGACAAACTTTTTTCTCTAAAGCCTGAGGCGCCTTCCTTTGAGACAAACTAGAAGTTCAAACTGTAAGCTTCACTCAGTAATTAAATTTTTCCTCTCAGGTAAACTGTTCTCCCTTCAATTCCTAAGAAGAATGTCTTATGAAACACAGATGCGGGACTTCTTTGCCAGTCCAGTAGCTAAGATTCTGTGTGCCCACTCTAGGCAGCACTGGCTTGATTCCTGGCCAGAAAACTGAGATCATGCATGCCACATGGTGTGGCCAAAACACATAGATGCAAATAACACTTATTCCCATGCAATGGAGAAAACAACCACCTTGTTCTGGGCACTGTTCCTACCACATAATCCATCCCTAGTAACCTGTCTCTCTCCTCTCATGAATAGTCAAGCCCCTTAATGTCCTTACTGCTTTGCTCACAGTCACCTAGTAGAGGGTTCTGTCCACTGTGATCAATCCATGGACCATGAACATAACAAGTACGATGAGCAACAGCAATTTTACACTATTCTCTAGAGCCCCTTCCTGATGCTAACTGACACACTAATGAATTTGGTAATTCAGGGTCCTTGTTTTTCCAGGGAACACGGATGTGAATGAACCACACCTAATGAAGCCGCCTCCTTCACCTTACTGACTCCTTCCCAGAGACCATCATCAAAGGCCTATAATGAAGGTGTAAGATCAACAGACTTCAAAATTAAGGTTGAAAGACATAAATCGTAATCGTAGTCTTCAAGAAAGCTCAATAGAACATTTACACAGTTAGATACTTGGCCATTTACACATATATTCTTCTGTATGTCATATACACGTCATTTCCTAAGTTCTAACATTCTGTGACTTCTAATGACTCTGAAGTACGTAACAATCTCATATTACTCTTGGGAGAACTAAAGCCTTAACTTATTCCTATTATGGATTCTCTGATATGTAGGCTAATTTAAGAATTGTGTGAAAAATTCACCAAATTCATTACATTTGTAAGGATTATCCCCAGTAGCATGAGCTTTGTGATGAAACCTCAGGATGCATCATTTCATAAAATTCTTTCCACATTCAGTAAGTTGCTATAGTTTCTAAACTGTATGAATTCTATCATTACATCAAAAGTGGAGCTACTTGACAAAAACTTTTTACAACATTTATTACATGTGAAACGTTGCTTTCTAAACTAATCCTCTATGTTTCAGAGGTTTCATCTTCAGGTACAAGCCTTAGCACACATATTAGTTTGTGTGGTTTCTCTCAAAAGACATATATGAGAAGTCTGGTGAATTGTGCAGTTAGGATAAAGCTTCTTCTCATATGTCTGTAGGGTTTCTCTTCAATGGACTCTCCATTGTTGCCTCATACTTGAACTCAAGGTAAAGATTTTGCCACACTTGTTGCATTTAAGGGACTCCAGTATCTCCCTCATCTTATCTTTGGATAAAATCCTTGCCACACATATTATATTTGTGTGGTTTCACTCTAGGATAAATATTCTAATATTAAGTCATGAGTGAGCACTAATTTGGAACTTTGCCCCATTCATCATATCTGTAATGTTCTATCCAGCACAGATTATTTGATGATGGGTAGAATGTGAGCCCCAAGTAAAGGTTTTGCCCATTCCTGGCATTTGTGAGGTAATAATCTCCAGAAAGAAATCTTTGGTGAATGAATTCCTTGTCTAAGGGCTGGTCAACTAAACATACTTATCTGATTTCTCTCTCCAAGATGATATTTTCAATGAAGTCTAAGATGGCAACATCAGATAAATTAAAACACATCCTTAATGTTCATCATCAATGTGGATTACCTGATAGAAAGGTAGGTTTCAAAGTACACTGATGGATTTCTGAAACTCATCATATTTGTCAGGTTTCTCTCCAACATGAAACTTCAGTTGATGTTAAGGTTGGAGACTTTGTGGACTGGAGACTTTGAGACATTCAACATATTTCTAGAGTTTCAGCCTAGTACAGATTATGTAACGGCAAGGCTTTGCCACTCTCATGACATGTGCAAATTTCAATCTACTATGAATTTCCCAAGAATATACAGTGTCAATTTTGAATGAATGAAGACAGTCCCACATATATCACGTTAAATGACTTCCCCATTGTATTTATTACCTGGTGTGGAGTGATAGTTGAGATCTAATGAAAGGTTTTCAACAGTCTTTGTTTTTCAAAGGTTTCCCTTTTGTATGACACTCTGATGCTTTGCCAAGTACGCCTTTCGACTAAAGCAGCTACCACACTCATTACATTTGTAAGGTTTAACTCCAGTATGAATTCTCTGATGAATTGCAAGACTTGAATTCCGATTGAAGACCTTGCCACACTCGTTACATTTGTAAGGTTTCTCTCCAGTATGAGTCCTTCGGTGCCTTGCAAGATATGAATTAAAACTGAAGACTCTGCCACATATATCACATTTACATAATTTCTGTCCCGTATGGATTATCTGATGTCTCTTGAAGTTTGAGCTGTGATTAAAGATTTTGCCACAGTCTTTACACTTGTAAGGTTTTTCCCCAGTATGAATTCTCCGATGAACTGCAAGGTATGAATTTTGACCAAACACTTTTCCACAGACATCACATTTATATGGTTTATCTCCTGAATGGATGATTTTATGTTGTTTGAGGTGTGAGCCAAAATAAAAGGTTTTGTTGCACTCATTACATTTGTAATGTTTCTCTCCAGTATGAATGACTTGATGACTGACGAGGGTTGATCTACTACTGAACATCTTACCACACTCGTTACATTGGTAGGGTTTCTCTCCAGTATGAATTCTCTGATGACTTGCAAGGTTTCCTTTCTGACTAAAAGCTCTGCCACATTCACTACATTTGTAAGGTTTCTCTCCCGTATGAAGTCTCTGATGACTTGCAAGGTTGGCCTTGTGATGAAAGACCTTGCCACACTCATTACATTTATAAGGTTTCTCTCCAGTATGAATTCTGCGATGTTTTGCAAGGTATGAATTCTGACTAAACACCTTGCCACATTCATTACATTTGTATGGTTTCTCTCCAGTATGTATTCTCTGATGAACTGTAAGGTATGAACTTTGAGTAAACACTTTTTCACATATATCACATTTATATAAGTTCTCTTTTGTATGGATTATCTTATGCCCAGTGAGGTGCAAGTCATGGTAAAGGGTTTTGTGGCCTTGTGATGAAAGACCTTGCCACACTCATTACATTTATAAGGTTTCTCTCCAGTATGAATTCTGCGATGTTTTGCAAGGTATGAATTCTGACTAAACACCTTGCCACATTCATTACATTTGTATGGTTTCTCTCCAGTATGTATTCTCTGATGAACTGTAAGGTATGAACTTTGAGTAAACACTTTTTCACATATATCACATTTATATAAGTTCTCTTTTGTATGGATTATCTTATGCCCAGTGAGGTGCAAGTCATGGTAAAGGGTTTTGCCACACTTGTTATACTTGTAAGATTTCTCTGCAGTATGAATTGTTTGATGAATAGCAAGGTCTGAATGTCGACTAAAGACTTTGTGACACACATTACAATTAAACATGTTCTCTTCTGTATGGATAAACTGTTGTTGGGTAAGGTTCAAGCCTTGACGAAAGGTTTCGCCACTCTGATTACATTTGTAAGGGCATTCCATGTGTGTGCTCTGGTCTTGTGTTAGTATTGAAGGATGCACAAAATCGTTCCCATATGAATTAGAAATGTTGGTTTGGACAAGAAGAGAAATTCCTTGAAGTAGTGAAAATGAAGCACTAATGCTGATACTCTTGTCAGCTTGATTAAGTTCATCAATCTTCTCTTCATTTTTGTAAACATGCAGGTCATCCCAAAAGCTTAATGCAAGCCTGTTTTCAATAGGCTCAATTCCTGCAATACTTCTATCATGTTCCTCTCTCTCATCAGTGAGATTTTTGTCATATGTTATAGGCTTTACTTTGTAATTTCTTGCCTCATCTCTTGGCTGAGACTCAAAGTCATATATATTTTCCTGGATATCCCTGAGGTAAAAATCTTTGATTTTATTCCTTTCGTGTCTTCCCAATATCACTGTTTGGAATTCTTCTCCTCTATCAGTTTTTTCATTTAGTTGTAATTTCTTGATCACAAGTATATGAGAGATATCTACAAGATACAAAAAACTGTAAGTATATCACTTATTATAACACATAAATATTTCATGTTAAACATGATATTACACCAAACTACTACTTACACAAAAAGGAGTTATGAAAATTGCCAATCATGATATAAAAACCTTTCAAACACAAATGGAATGATTTTTTACTAAAGGTAAACTGATCTGCGATAATATTATTTAATTTTAGGGCACCTAAATTTCAAACAGTTTGGCCACTTGATGGGAAGAGCCAACTCATTGGAAAAGACCTTGATGCTGGGTAAGACTGAAGGGAAAAGGAGAAACGGCGGCAGAGGATGAGATGGTTAGCTAGTATCACTGACTCAATGGACATGAATTTGAGCAAACTCCAGGAGACAGTGAAGGACAAGGAAGCACAGAGACAGAACTGACTTATCAACTCAACAACAACAAATTTCAAACAACCTATAATAAGAAAAATCACATTGGAAAAACTTTTGTTACCAATCCAAGAAAGTGTAATTTTCAACCATGACACCAAAGCACATACCAATTAGCAGTAAACATACCTACTGGTGCCTCAAAACTGAGGGGAAAAGAATATTATACATATATTGCGCATACTTGTTTAATATACAACCTTTTCATCCACTCCAAGGGACCATATAAAGAAAGGTCAGAACTGAGAAAGGGACTGAGTGGAGCTCAGGGTATATCCATATGTAGGAGCACATCTGTGTGATTATAACTGTGTGAGGATAATTAAAATATTTACCAAAAGAATTGACTTAGCAATAGTATACTATTGGTCCATTTTTAACTAGGGGAATTATAGTATGAGTATGGGAAAGAACCACATGACATTTAAACACTGCAGAAGGAAATTAACTTTCAATCTACTATACTATTTGCTATGCAAACTGAATATTCCAATGACTGTATTTCCATGCATATGTTCAATAAACACATACAAAATATTTCAGGAGACTGTACAATAATGATCTTAGCAGAAAGCAGAAGTGAAAACCAGGAGACGACTTTCAGAAGGAGATGAATCAGTTCATTCTGTGCACACACAAACAGAGCAAAGTAAAGGAGGGAGGTCGTGATTTTGGAATGAAGATCTCTTGGCTAGGTGAGAACACTTTGTATGGGGAAAAAAAGATAGCAGAAAGTGTTTGCCGAAGCCTGAGCAATTTCAGGATATGATCACAATAGTTAAGAATTTAAGAGTAGTCCAGTGGTTAGAACTCAGCACTTTCATTGCCACGGACCAAAGTTACATTCCTTGAAAGACAATCCCACAAGCAGCATTGTGGGGCAAAAAAACAAACACAAAAACCTAAAGACAAAAAAAATACTTCTTTTTAAAGGCTTGAGTATAATTATCACAATTTTTCAAGTAAGGAAAGTGGAATCACAGATTTATGTACATGACCCCAACTGACACAGAAAGTAGTGAGAACCATGGTGAGAACTGTGACCTAGAGACTGAGACAATATATTCTTAAACATGACTCTCACCCAAGCAGTATATTACAAAAACTGCAACAAATACCAGGAGCTTAGAAGAAAACTTCAAGGGAGATGCAAGAAGTGGGCTGTGTAACTACTAAGGGGATTCAGCCACTCCTCCTGGATATGGTTTCTGAGTTGTCACAGCTGCACACAGTGATTTAGGTTGGGTCATGAGAAAGTTGATCAATATACAGAGGTGTTAGTTTTACAGTGTGAGTAATGTGGAAGGTGGAGGGGTGGGTGAAAGAGTACAGTGGAAATTGGGAAGTTCAGGAGAATAACTTAAACATGCTAGGAAATAACAACCTTTTCATCCACTCCAAGGGACCATATAAAGAAAGGTCAGAACTGAGAAAGGGACTGAGTGGAGCTCAGGGTATATCCATATGTAGGAGCACATCTGTGTGATTATAACTGTGTGAGGATAATTAAAATATTTACCAAAAGAATTGACTTAGCAATAGTATACTATTGGTCCATTTTTAACTAGGGGAATTATAGTATGAGTATGGGAAAGAACCACATGACATTTAAACACTGCAGAAGGAAATTAACTTTCAATCTACTATACTATTTGCTATGCAAACTGAATATTCCAATGACTGTATTTCCATGCATATGTTCAATAAACACATACAAAATATTTCAGGAGACTGTACAATAATGATCTTAGCAGAAAGCAGAAGTGAAAACCAGGAGAAGACTTTCAGAAGGAGATGAATCAGTTCATTCTGTGCACACACAAACAGAGCAAAGTAAAGGAGGGAGGTCGTGATTTTGGAATGAAGATCTCTTGGCTAGGTGAGAACACTTTGTATGGGGAAAAAAAGATAGCAGAAAGTGTTTGCCGAAGCCTGAGCAATTTCAGGATATGATCACAATAGTTAAGTAAGTAAAGAAAGAAAAAATGTTACTAACTAAAATATTACATAACATACTTTGGTTATATAAAATATTTACATCAACATCCCTTGTTATTAAACATGACAGTAGTTCTTTTAGCTAGCCTGTCTAAATACTGAAAGTCATATCATTAAATTTCTTAACACAAACTCTGCAAAGAAAAACCAAACCATGAGGGAGTGACGTCAGCAGGACAGTAAACCATAGGCACCCATTACCCATGAGGGAACCAAGTTAAAAACAAACGAAAAGCAACTGGGGAAAATTCAACAAACCAATCAAGAAGAGGCAGCACCCAAGCAAATGCTTGTCCTAAAACATTAGACGGCAAAACATAGGAAAGTTCATGACAATTTCCTGGCCTCAACTTCCCTCCTCCTTCTTACATTGCATTGAGAGTTAACTGGCACAAGTCTCCCCATTCCCAGAGGTCCCCTCAGGCAGAAATGTGAAAAACATGATAGAAACACTCAGTAAACACTAGAAATAGAAAAAAGTGGCCTAAACACAATAAAGGACATGTAATAAAAGCCCACAGCTAATATCATAATCAATGGGGAAAGACTTAAACCTTTTCCTCTAAGACCAGGAATGTAACAAAGATGTTTGTGCTACTTCTAAAAGAAAAACTACGGAAATTCCAACCAAGAACATGCAGATATAAGAAAAACACAAATAACTAATCCCAAAAGCAAATGAAGCAAATCCATCTCTTCTGAAAAATCAAATGTTCGAATACGTAAAACACCCCAGGAAATTCCCTGTAGTGCAGTGGTTAGGACTCCACACTTCCACTGTCAGGGGCCCAGGTTCAATCCCTGTTGGGAGAACGAGGATCCCACAAGCCACATGGTAAGGCAAAAAAAAAAAAAAAAAAAAACACACACACCTTGAATAGTTGGCAAAAAAAAAAAGAATGAACTCAGAAAAGCAACAATATACAAAACCAACAAACAAAAGTCAATAGTTTCTATATATTAACAATAAAAAAATCATGAAAGAAATTCAAAAACTCCATTTAAAATATTATTAAAAAACTAAAGTACTTGGCAAAACTTTACAGAAGAAGGCAAAGATATATGCTTTATGAACTAAAAACAGCTGAAAAATATCCCAAAGGACACAAATTAATGCAGACATCTCAAGTTTATGGACTAGAAGTAAACATGGTCAGGGTGTAAATACTCTTAAGTGATCAACAGTCCAAGGCCATACCATCCTGAACAACCCCGATCTCCTCCAAGCAATCAACAGATTTAACCCAATCCCTAATAAAACCCTGATAGTGTGTCTTAAATAGATAAATCCATCATTAAGATTCAAATGCAATCTCAAAAGACACTGAAGGACTTTCCTGGTGGTCCAGTGGCTAAGACTCCATACTCCCAATGCAAGAGACCTGGGTTCCATCCCTGGTCAGAGAACTAGATCCCACATGCTGCAGCTAACACTTGGTGCAGCCAATAATTTTTTTTTTTTTTTTAAAGAGACACTCAATAGAAAAACCAAGGTTAAAAAGAACAAAGTTGGAGGTTTCACAATTACTTTTAAAAGTCTCAGAAACCTAAACTAATCCAAGCAGTGTGGAATTAGCACAAAAACCAGTGGCATACAACAGTGGCATGAGAAATAAATTCTTGTGTATGTGGTCCAAGGGGATCCCCATGTTCAACAAGAGGATGTGGACCACCCAATGGGGGAAGGACAGGCTATTAAACAAAAAATGAATTATGGTTCCTACTGAAAGTATCATTCCACTTCATAAGTTCCTAATTTAGATGTTTTAAACTTAGCTGTTGATGTAAAAGAACAATTGCACACAGGTGACCAAAAGCTGGCATCAGTAACAGTTTACAAAATAGCCTCACAAACGACAATGGGAACTTGGACAGCGTTATCCTGAAGAGAAATCCCTATACTGCTTGCTGACAATGTAAGGGGATGGTTATTGCACATGTGAACATCACTGTCATGATGCCATTGAGACAGGTTTTTGTGATATTGCTCAAAACCAGAAAAACACCCAGAAAATTTATCAGCCGGGCTCTGCGGATATTTCTTATTTCGTATCATAGAATATGCAGACCATATCAATATAGCATGAAGTGGTTATTTTCTATATGAGCAACTTCACTTTCACTTTTCGCTTTCATGTATTGGAGGGAAATGGCAACCCACTCCAGTGTTCTTGCCTGGAGAATCCCAGGGACGGGGGAGCCTGGTGGGCTGCTGTCTGTGGGGTCGCACAGAGTCGGACACGACTGAAGTGACTTAGCAGCAGCAGCAGCAGAAAAAGATTACAATATATGATGAATAGTTCAGTTCAGTCGCTCAGTCGTGTCTGATTCTTTTCAACCCCATGAACCTCAGCACACCAAGCCTTCCTGTCCATCACCAACTCCCAGAGTCCACCCAAACCCATGTCCATCGAGTTGGTGATGCCACCCAACCATCCCATCCTCTGTTGTCCCCTTCTCCTCCTACCCTCAATCTTTCCCAGCATCAGGGTTTTTTCCAATGAGTCAGCTCTTCGCATCAGGTGGCCAAAGTACTGGAGTTTCAGCTTCAACAGCAGTCCTTCCAATCAACACCCAGGACTAATCTCTTTTAGGATGGACTGGTTGGATCTCCCTGCAGTCCAAGGGACTCTCAAGAGTCTTTCGAAACACCACAGTTCAAAACCATCAATTCGTCCGTGCTCAGCTTTCTTTATAGTCCAACACTCACATCCATACATGACCACTGGAAAAACTATAGCCTTGACTAAACAGACCTTTGCTGACAAAGTAATGTCTCTGCTTTTTTTTTCAAAATAATCTGTCAACCAGTAAGCCCACCCCATAAATAAGTTACACAGAAGAAAAATTTCCTCTGAGAGTTCAGATAAGAAGTAAATGTTTAAAAAAAGAAAAAGAAGTAGTAAATGTTTGTACTTTCCATAGAATTCTCTGACGAGGGGAAAGTCTGCACACACTATTAATAATGAAGCTTCCCCTCGGCCCTTCCAAGATATGACCTGTTATACCCTCAAAGGCATGTACCTCACTCCACAACCAGGACTCTTTTTTGTCTCATTACAAGGTGGGTAAAATATTCAAATAAGAAACAGAAATACCTCCACATAAGAGGAAAGACACATGACTGGCTGTGGCTTTGCCAGAATCCTAGTCCCTTGTTCAACTGAGGATTGATCGGAATACAGAGAGGAACAGAAAAATATTTCCAAAATTTACCTGCTGTTTATCTCCTTCTGAATACAGAGGGAATAGTATAATGCACAGAAACATAGCTCTTTTCCTAACACTTCTAAATCAAAAGCACATAGGTAGGAAACAGGAAAAGGGGTGTGTTAAAAGTTTTCCATTGAACTTTATCACTATAAACGCTCTGGAACAACTCCTGATGTATCATGAAGTGGGCAGATCATCAGAGGAAAAGGTAGTTTTAAACTCCTGAGGCTGCGTCCTGAAGCTCTTCATGTCTGAATCAATAGGGATTTCAGATCAGTCAAGTAAAACTGGGGCTCCCAAGAGGCACACAGTGGGAAATGCAGAGATACCCCAGGGCAGATCCCAACTTCAAAGGGAAGTGATCCTCACCCAAGGAGACTAGGTTCCTGAGGGTCTCCACCATCACGTCCCTGTACAAGGCCCTCTGAGCAGGGTCCAGGCATTCCCACTCTTCTTGAGTGAACTCTATGGCCACATCCTTGAAGGTCAGCTGTGCCTGAAACAAAAACACATTTCACCAAGGGGCCATGAGGAGAGTTCTTATTTTCACACAAAAGGAGAGGAGGAGAGAGGGGTAAGGATGAACTCAGTTGAAGTAATATTCTGACAGATCCATGGAAAGCTATTTGGAGGAAATTATGGGCCTTTAATTCCTTACACTTTTTCCCAGAGATTATAATAAACTCTAACCAATGTGGAGGATGACTGATGTCCAACGTGGAGGTAAATCAATGTCCATTTTTGTGGACACTACATGAAATACATGTAAATAAGACCTAATAATGAGTAGTTTCTCCAGAAGTGTTAGAGTATGTGTTTGTTACACACTGACTGCTATTCAGTACTAGATGAGCTACACTATGAGTGACGGCATCAGAAATGACAGAGTCAACAGTGCTTTAATAAAAAGGTCAAAATCTTAAACCATGATTACAATGACTAAAGAGTTGACTCACTGGAAAAGACTTTGATGCTGGGAGGGATTGGGGGCAGGAGAAGAAGGGGACGACAGAGGATGAGATGGCTGGATGGTATCACGGACTCAATGGACACGAGTCTGAGTGAACTCTGGGAGTTGGTGATGGACAGGGAGGCCTGGAGTGCTGCAATTCATGGGGTGGCAAAAGAGTCGGACACAACTGAGCGACTGAACTGAACTGAACTGAACTGAAAGGTGTTCGAATACTTCAAAGATGCTAAGCAATACTCTAAATGCCTTATGGCTATGAACTTTTTTAAAATCAACGTCATAGCTCAGTAGAAAAAGATATATGCCATCCTACAGAGACATTTGGAGAAACTCTACTTAGTTCAAGAAGCTCAGTAATCATACAGCAAGAACCTCAATTAAGGAGAATGAGGTCTTGAACTCAAGATAAAGAAGCAAAAACTCAAGTGAGAGAAGAGCATTAGAAAAAAATAAATAAATAAAGAAGAGCACTAGAAGCACACTGATAGAGGGTTCCCTGAGAAAACTTGAAATAAGGTCAAAGTGAACACCACGGAAGGCAAGAAAAGATCATTGCAGATGCGGGTGGATGAACACATACACATAACATGGTAGTAATCTTCCTGTTATCTGAACCTTGAACAGGAGAGTGCAGAAAAAACTACAAGGCCACAGAATATGTTTATGATATAACTTCAGCTACAAAAAAATGCAGTACATAGTTTTAAAATTATGATGTCTTATCAAAACCATGGACTTGCAGATCCATGAACTAACCTATGGACACATGTGTATTACAAATGCAGAAATAACTGGAATGAGAGATGTTGTCTAGGACTTTTTTTTTTTTCAAGTGCAAATAATTTGAGAGATCATTCCAGAAATATCCAGCAGCATCATTCCAAAAAGGAACATTCAGAAAGTTCCAGTGAGGAAGAGAAAGTTGCAGCCATGGGCAACTGGAGCTCTATGTGGATGGACATGCTCTGAGAGTCTGTGAAACAACCTCAGATCTGCCTCCACAGAGGGGTGAGGGAGCTTGGGTGTTTATCTACTTACTCCCACCCAGCCCTCATTTTTCTTTTTTTTGGCCTCACGGCATGGCATGCAGGACCTTAGCTCCCCCAACCAGGGATGAAACTCTTGCCCCCTTGCAGTAGAAGTGCAGAGTCTTAACCACTAGACCATCAGTGAACCCCCATCCCTCATTTTTGGGGGTTGTTCCTGGCCCACACAGGAGAGTTCAGTGTTTGCAGTCAGATGCCATCAAGAATGTACTGGAATGGTAAGACCCAAATGAACCAGGAAGGACAGGACACACTTATGTATTCCCTAACTAGCCTGAAATTCCTTAAGAGAAAGGAGTGAATTCATAGAATTCACTATTCTACTCCCAGCAGTCTGTGCAGGATTTGGTATGCAATAAGTAAACAATAAGGATAGAGAGGATAAATCAATCAACATAAAGAAAATTTGAGACAACAGTTAAAGAGACTTCCAGGAGGTTGGGAATAAATATACACAGTTGCTGCTATATATAAAATAGAAGGAATTACCTGGCCATCCCCTCTGGACATATTTTTGCATGATTTTTTATCATCAGTTTTATATATGTGAATTTTAGCATTTTTTGGAATAACGAAAGAGCCACCTGTGCTAAGTGGTACCAACAGGAAAAAAGCAGGAAATGTTAACTACAGCTTCTATAGAATACTTACATATAAATACAATTTAAAACACAGTATTTATTTCTGTAAACACTGACTCCTAAAACATTGACTCGAACTTAGAAAAGTTATGGAAAAAATATATTGTAATTAAGAAAGAATATTTCTCCAAACATCATGATCAGAAGGAAACACTTGATGAATTCATACCAAAGTGACAGTGGAGTTAAGGGGGCTGGCCAGGGGTCCTGCCTTTCACCTCAGTACAGTGTCCTGAGCAGGGACCAACAGAGGAAGTGATGAGAGGAAAACAGAGTGGGAGCAAGACATACAGCATGTCAGAGCTGGAACTGTGAACATTCACAAATCTAAGTCAAAAAGTAAAAGGATGGAAAAAGACATCCAATCCTTAAGAGAGCAGGAATTACTACATAATATCAGACAAGATAACCTAAGGAAAAAAACTAACACGAGACACAAAATACATTGTGAAATGAGAAAAGGTAAATTTGCCAAGAAGATATAATAATTATAAATATGTACACATCTAACATCAACCCAGGAGGATCTGATGAAGGGTTTTATAACAGTGATTCAAAGGTGGAATCTCTGATAAAACTAGGGTGTGAGGAGGGCTTGTGTTCCCTAAATCTTGTCTCCCCCAGGTTGGAAGGTATTCAATATGCTACTGGGGAAGAGTGGATGACAGCTACTAATAAATCCAGAAAAAACGAAACAGCTGGAACAAAACAGAAATGATGCCCAGCTGTGAATGTGTCTAGTGGTGAAAGTATGTCGGAGGCTATAAGGAATAATACTGCATGGGAACCTGGAATGTTAGGTCCATGAATCAAGGTAAATTGGACATGGTCAAGCAGGACATGGCAAGAGTGAACTGAAATGGACAGGAACAGGTGAATTTAAATCAGATGACCATTATATCTACTATCGTGGGCAAGAATCCCTTAGAAGAAATGGAGCAGCCCACAAAGCCAACAGAAGAATCTGAAACGCAGCACTTGGGTGCAGTCTCAAAAAGGACAGAATGATCTCTGTTCACTTCCAACACAAACCATTCAATATCACAGTAATCCAAGTCTATGCCCCAAACACTAATGCTGAAGAAGCTGAAGTAAAATGGGTCTCATGAAGACCTACAAGATATCCTAGAACCAAAAAAAGATGACCTTTCCTCAGAGAGGACTAGAATGCAAAAGCAGGAAATCAAAAGATATCTGGAGTACCAGGCAAGTTTGGCCTTGGAGTACAAAATGAAGCAGGGCAAAGGCTAACAAGAATTTTGTCAAGAGAATGCATTGGTCATAGCAAACACCCACTTTCAACAAGACAAGAGACAACTCTACACATGGACACCACCAGATGGACGATTCTGAAATCAGACTGGTTATATTCTTTACAGCCAAAGATGGAGAAGCTCTATACAGTCAGAAAAAACAAGACAGGGAGCTGACTGTCACTCAGATCAAGAGCTACTTACTGCAAAATTCAGACTTAAATTGAAGAAAGTAGGGCAACCACCAGCCATTCAGGTATGACCTAGAGCAAATCCCTTAATGATTATATAATGGAGGTGATGAATAGATTCAATGGATCAGATTTGGTAAACAAGAGTGCCTGAAGAACTATGGACAGAGGTTTGTAACACTGTATAGGAAGCAGTGACCAAAAACATCCCCAAGAAAAAGAAATGCAAGAAGGCAAAGTGGTTGTCTGAGCAGGCCTTACAAAGAGCTCAGAAAAGAAGAGAAGCAAAAAGCAAAGGAGAAAGGGGAAGACATACTCAACTGAATGCAGAGTTCCAGAGAATAGAATAGCAAGCAGAGATAAGAAAGCCTTCTTAAGTGAACAATGCAAGAAATAGAGGAAAAGAACAGAATGGGAAAGACTAGAGATTATTTATGCAAGAAAATCTGAGATAGAGTATTTCATGTAAGGATGAACACAATAAAAGGACAGAAATGGCAATGACCTAAGAGAAACAGAAGAGATTAAGGTGGCAAGCATACACAGAAGAACTATACAAAAAACAGCTTAACAACTTGGATAACCACGATGGTGTGGTCAGTCACCTAGAGCCAGACATCCTGGAACGTGAAGTCAAGAGGGCCTAAGAAAGCATAACTACAAACGAAGCTAGTGGAGGTGATGGAATTCCAGCTGAGTTATTTCAAACCCTAAAAGATGATGCTGTGAAAATGTTGCACTCAATATGCCAGCAAATTTGGAACACTAGGCAGTGGCCAAAGGACTGGAAAAGGTCAGCTTTAATTCCAATCCCAAAGGACAGCACCAAATATGTACAAACTACTGTACAACTGCACTCATTTCACATGCTAACAAGGTAATGCTCAAATGTGTTCCATAATAAGAGAAGCCACCGCCTTGTGAAGGCTGAGCACTGCAACTAAAGAATAGGCTCTGCGCCGCTCAAACTAGAGAAAGCCTGGTTGCAGCAACAAAAACACAGTGTAGCCAAGGAAACCCAGCACAGTCAAAAAGAAATAAATAACAAAATAAAATTTTTGAAAAAATTTAGAAAAGTTGCAGCATAAAATATCAGCACATGAAAATCAACTGCATTTCTATCTACACACAATGAACCATTTCGACAGAAAATGAGAGAACAATCCTATAGAAAACTTAGGAAAAATATCAGACAAGTAGGTGTAAGACCTCTATACTGAAAAGTACTAAACTTTAAAACAAAAGGCCCTGGAGATATATATAAATAGAAACACACCCTGGAGTGGGAACTTTATGCTTTTAAAATGGCCAAATTAGGGTGGGAGGGAGGCTCGCAAGGGAGGGGATATATGTATACCCATGGCTGATTCACATTCTTGTATGGCAGAAGCAACGTAACATTGCAAAGCAACTATCCTCCAGTTAAAGATAAATTTTAAAAATGTACGGGACTTCCCTGATGGTCCAGTGGCAAAGACCCCATGTTCCCAATGCAGGTGGTCCAGGTTCCATCCCTGATCAGGGAACTAGATCCCACATGCTGCAATGAAGAGTTGCATGTTGCAACTAAAGAACCTGAATGCTCCAACAAAAACTGAAGATCCTGCAATGCCGAAACTAAGACCCAGTGCAGCCAAATAAACATTAAAAAATGCAAATAAAAATATATGATTAAAAAATTCCTTCATTTGCAACCCAGCAAGACCTGGTATACCCCTATATTTTTCAATGGAAATTAAGAGGCAGTTGAGCTGATTAAAAACAGGTAACATTTTCTTTCCGTGGAAATAGCAAACTACAAAAATCAAGCCAATAAGATTTCATTGTAAAATTTTCTTAAAAAAATAATAAATACCCAAAGAGAGACTTTCCTGGTGGTCCAGTGGTTAGGACTCCAGGCTTCCACTGCAGGAGGCACAGTATACAGATTGAAGGAATTCCTATGCCATTTTTTGCAGTTAAAGAAAAAAAAAAATATTCCTAAATTCATAGGGAATCTCAAGAACCAGCAAACAGCTAAAATATTCTTGAAAAAGAGGATGAATGTACAAGTGTCAGGCAGGATACTTTGGAGCCAGGGAAGAACAGAGAATCCAAAAAAGGACATTTGAAGGACAGGCTGAGAATATGACTTTACCTGAGAAAGAGCCATTCCTGACTCCTGTTCTGTTTCCTCCTCTTCCTCTTAGCAGGATACACAAAAAGGGAGAAAACAAAATATTAGACTAACTGGTAAAACTAGGATTTGTCTATTAGCATAAAAGATCATTGACAACTTTACCAAGTACCCACCAAAAAGGTCTAAAATTATTTACTACATACCAAAGAGCTTTTCCAGTACAAAGGGAAAAGAGGAGAAAGCAAGTAGGCCTCCAAGAAACCTGAAACACATTTTCAAAAGAATGAATTTTTATCATCTAATATTTGTGGTGTCAGTGTTTTAAAATTTTCACAATGTATTATATTACTATTTAAAGAATGATTTGATTATAGAAAAGCACCAATGCTTATTAACAAAAGTTAATGATCATTTCCAGGGAAACAGAAACAATAAACTAAAATTTTTTCCAAGCTACAAAAAAAAATTATATGTAAAGATATAAGAAAGAAAAGTAGGCCCATCACAAAAAGGAGCATTCTCAATGTTTCTTTTGTTTTTTAATTGACTTTTTATTTACTTATTTTTTGGCTACGCTGGGTCTTCGTTGCTGTGATTGGGCTTTCTCTAGCTGCGGTGTGCAGGCTTCTCATCGTGATGGCTTCTCTTGTTTCAGCACACGGGCTTAGTTGCCCCACGGCATGTGGGATCTTCCCAGACCAGGGATCAAACCTGTGTCCCCTGCCTTGGCAGGCAGATCCTTTACCACTGGACCACAGGAAAGTCCTCAATGTTCCTTTTAAAAGGCACCATGCAGTGACAGATTCAATTATTTCTTGCCCCACTTGTCCTCTCCTACTCCTGTGCCCCAATGTCAAGCAAAGGGAAGGGGGCGACTCACAACTGAGTGAATCAAATCACTGGGTGCGCTAGTGGTAAAGAACCTGCCTGCCAATGCTGAAGACTTAAGAGATGCAGGTTCCATCTCTGGGTCGGAAGACCCCCTGGAGGAGGGCGTGGCAACTCACTCTGGTATTCTTGAGAATCCCATGGACAGAGGAGCCTGGAGGGCTACAGTCCATGGAGTCTCGAAGGGTTGGACACAACTGAAGTAACTTAGCACAGCAGCCCCCTGGCTAAACAGGGCTTGCAAATACAAGTTATCCTCTGATATGAAGAATTACAGAATGCACAAGACTCAAGTTCTGCTATTCTCATCCTCATCTGTACAATTAGAGACATTTCCTTACATTCTAAAATAAGAAATCATATATCATGACTTCTCCACAACAAACAACTCACCATCCATCTGCATCCAGTTCCCACTACCCACCTGCTCCACTAGGTGTTTCCATTTTAGTCGGTTTATCTGTCTCTTTTCTTCCCCTCTGCTCTCCTGCCATTGCTGTTTCTTCCTCACATCTGTCCTGCCCACTCTGTAAACTGTTCCCCTCAAGATGCTTGGTCTCTGCACCCTTTCTGATGGTCCTCCATCTGTGTTTCTGCCTCTTTCTTGCCCCTCCCTGCTCCCTCTCTGCCCTCCAGTTACTACCCTTCTCCCCCCTCTCTGACACTCCAGGTGGTGATGCATCCTTCCTGCTCTTGCTTCCTCTTGTGGTCACACTGGATCCTCCTTCTCTCCCAGCGCCATGGTGCTCTGCAGCCCAAGTGTCCAGCTCTTTCGTCCTCTCACCCCACTCTGTGTGAAGTGCCTCTCCTTTGGTGCCCCTGCCCCACCGCTGATCCAAGGCGCCTCTAAGTTACTCTCTGTCAGCTACAAACTGGCACTTGCCATCTACTACATGCTAGTAGTCATGTTTGAATGTGAGAGCTGGACCATTAAGAAGATTTGAGCACCAAAGAATTGATGCTTTTATACTGTGGTCCTGGAGAAGGCTCTTGAGAGTCCCTTGGACTGCAAGGAGATCACACCAGTCAATCCTAAAGGAAGTCAACCAAGAATATTCACCGGAAGGACAGATGCTGAAGCTGAAGTTCCAATACTTTGGCCACCTGATGGCAAGAGCCAACTCATCAGCAAAGACCCTGATGCAGCAGAAAATGAGAAGGTTGCATACCATTACCGACTCAGTGAGTATGAGTTTGAGCAAACTTCAGGAGATAGTGGAGGACAGAAGAGCCTGGTATGCTGCAGTCCTGGGGGCCACATAGAATCAAACAGGACTTAGCAACTAAACAATAATAATCTACCTGTCTACCTCTACGGAGAAGGCAGTGGCACCCCACTCCAGTACTCTTGCCTGGAAAATCCCATGGATGGAGGAGCCTGGTAGGCTGCAGTCCATGCTAAGGGTCGGACACGACTGAGCTACTTCACTTTCATGCATTGGAGAAGGAAATGGCAACCCACTCCAGTGTTGCCTGGAGAATCCCAAGGACGGGGGAGCCTGGTGGGCTTCTGTCTATGGGGTCACACAGAGTCAGACACGACTGAAGTGACTTAGCAGCAGCAGCAGTCTACCTCTACAAGGGTTAATTCATGTGCTGCTGCAGCTGCTGACCTTCAATACCTCCTGAAAGGGGTTCACAATGGAGAGCAGAAATGAGGCATCTGTGATTGGGGGAGAAACTGGCAGATGAGGTCTTCAGATAGGTATTTTCAGGAGCCAATGTTATGAGCCTAATTCTTGTATTTCCTCATATCTAGAAATGCACTAAAGTCCTCCATGGTGATGACTGTTCCTTGTGATTAGCAAAGCTTCACAAAAGTAGTAGAAAACTTTTGGAAAAAAATATGTGCTTGACTGCATGTAATTCCCCTTCACCAAACTCTATATACTGACCTTTCCCCCTGCCTCTTGCAGCAGCTTCTCAGAGCTATGTGAAGTGCTCTCTCCTGGACTGCAGTCCTCATTTTGCCCCAAACAAAACTTTACCTGCAAATCTCACATTGTGCATTGTTTAAACTTGACATCTCTCATCCCTGGAGATTCAACTTTTTAAAAACTCTACATCTTTATTCACCTGCTATTTTCAATGCTTAATCTTTCATTTCACTCTGTTTACAAGTTCCCTCAGCCACTCTGTTTACAGTCCCTCTATCCCTATGGATTCTCCCTCATCCTCTTCTCATTCTCAGTTTTTCTCTCAGTTGCTCATCATCTGCTTCTCCTGAGCCCTCTGATCCACGTATTTACAGGGCTGAGTAAGACATCTGCCTACAGAAAAAAAAAAAACAAAAAAACTTTTTCCATCATGTGGAATTTGGAACAGAAGACCACTGTGTTTCACAAGGCTAGTTCAGGTCACCTCCCATTACAAGGGGAGGCTCGCTGGGCAAAAGGACTCGCCTCAGAAGATGGGAGGACCGAGATGATGGCAGGGAGGAGGGGGTCTTAGGAGAGGGGCGGGCTGTCCTGAATCCCAGAGATAGGGACAGGAGTGAGGGGACAAAGCAGGTGATTAGTTAATCCAACTAGGGGATTGTCACTAGAATAAATACCAGAGACTCCTGCAAGTTAATGATTACTCAAGAAAGCAGGCTTGTTTAGCAACAAAGCTATTCAACAGATGCTGAAGAGGACCCTGAAACAATATAACAACGGTGGCATGAGCCCCACACCCTGCTCAGTGAGCTCAGTAAATTACCACACGCTCTGTGCACACATAAAAAGCACTAATTTGTGAAGCTAGCTTGACCAGGTAGGAACAACAACAAAAAAAGTCCCCTGCCCAACCTGTTGGTGGGACTGATGCAGGAAGGCTGACATCTACTCAAGAAGGACGAGGAAAGTCTTCTCTCCACCTCACCCCCTACGCCACTTTCCCTCTGATGATAAAGCTGTAGCCCAGCAAGTTCTCTGGGCTTTGCATCCTCTCGGCGCCCACTTGTAAGACTCACAAACTTCCTATTCTAATAAATCACTTATCTATCACTTTGCTTCTCATTGATTTTTTTTTTTTTGCACTGAGACTGAAAGGACTGTGGTGTGGAGGCTCGGCGGCGACCCCTTCCACCGCCACCAACGACACAAAAGAGCGTCACCAGGTCCCGCCAGGAGGACGGGGCCTCTCCCTGGGCGGGAAGGCCAGCGCTGCCCTCTAGGGCTCCAGAAAGCGGGCTGGCAGGAGAGGGGCGCGAATCCGCCTGGCAAAAGAGGGCTTAACTGGGGAGCGGAGCGACTAACGGGTTTTTCAGCCAGAAAATGTAGCTAAAGGCGGCGTCTACCTGGACTGAAGGCAGAAGAGCCGAGGCACCGACCTCCGGACGAATCTAAACCCCAAACACCCGACCTGCACGAGGACTTCTGGATTTACCTGGGGGTGGAAGGGCCAGGTGCTGAGATGTCAGGTATCTAGTCACTCCAAAGCTCCCGAGGTTTGAGTGACGGAGAAGGCGCAGCAGGAATTTACACAGAAAGCGGACGCTTAACCCGCGGCGGTTCAACGTTCATTCCGCGCTTCCCGTTCCGTAACCAACTGCGCACGCGCGGACTTGGACTCAGGGCCTCCGGGGGCGCTGGGCGGGGCGTCGGCCCCGGGGCGGGTGCGGGCCGCGTGTGAACCCAGACCCGGGAGGGCAGGCGGGACCCGGCGCCTCCCAGGAGCCCCGAAAGTGCTGTTACCTTACTGTCTTGAACCTTTGGGAGTAAAAGCGTACAGCCGTGCGGGCTACCTTGGTGGGAAGCTAATCTGTTTCCTCCTAACAAGTGGAGATTGGTTACGGGAAAACCTGCTTTTGCCAGCAGGTTGCTCTCACGCTGTGGTCTCGAGGAGCAAACACTTCGGTGGTTGGAAAAGTGCGACTCCGAGTGGCTGCTGTGCCAGTGAAGTTGCTCAGTCGTGTCCGACTCTGTGCGGCAATTACAATTCACTTGAGCAAATGGGACGACAGAGGATGAGATGTTGGACGGCATCACCAACTCAATGGACGCGAGTTTGAGAAAACTCCGGAGTTCGTGATGGACAGGGAGGCCTGGTGTGCTGCGGTCCATGGGATCACAGAGTCGCGCACGACTGAACTGAACAGTTTAGGGAAACAAGAACTTGAAATGCCCTTCAGTATTACAAAATTAGAATGAGTGATTAAAGTCTCCCACTGAAGAATGGGCCATTTCACACCGACATCTTACAGAATACTTTTCCCTTTCTAGAATCCTCATTCTGGCAGGACGACTAACTCAACGCCTTGGTTCCAGAGCCTCAGGGACATAACCTAGCATCTGAGACTGGAGCACCATGGCATGTAGTAATTTCTGTCACTAATCACTGCAATACATTTTTAAAATGCAATATTAAAAAAAATTCTTATAAATTGCATTTTTTGCTGTTTTACTTGCCTTTTAAAATCACATCCGCTCCCACCTCGTTTGAGATATACTTGACTTACATGACTGAGTTTAATTTGCACAGCATCATATTCTTACAGAGACTGAAACAATTATCGCAGTAAGTTTAATAAGCATTTCTCATCTCATGTAATACTCTCAGGATAAATAACAAACTGCAGACATGTTTTCTCTCTCACATCTTTTCACCTTTTCTCTGTTCTTTAGGTAGAAATGGGATATTGCAGAAATTAATTTTTATTAAAACTACAATGGCCATTTAACTAGTAGCTAATATTAGGGAAAATATGAGACTGACATTTTGCTGAAAATCAGACAAAATCTAAAAATGAAAAGGGTTTTACTTGAAACCTTCACCATTCTTGGTCACTCAGCAGTCATACTGCTACAAGAACAGTAAAGACTAAGTGTTCATAGATTTAGAAGGGGCAGAGGATGCATCAAATCACACAGCTCACCCTCCAGACTTCCTCTTACCGTATCTATCATTATTCACTTCTTGTTATCTAAAATTCTGTCATTCGGCAGAAAATTTCAGTCTATGCAAGGCCATTCTTGAAGAAGACAGGGTTCAGTCATCATTCATGTCTGACTCTTTGCAACCCCATGAACTGCAGCATACCAGGCTTCCCTGTCCTTCACCAACTCCGGGAGCTTGCTCAAGCTCATGTCCATTGAGTCAAGTGATGCCATCCAACCATCCCATCCTCTGTCGTCCCCTTTTCCTTTTACCTTCCATCTTTCCAGCACCAGGGTCTTTTCCAATGATAGTTCTTTGCATCAGGTAGCCAAAATATTGGAGTTTCAGCTTCAGCATCAGTCCTTCCAATGAATATTCAGGACTGATTTCCTTTAGGATTGACTGGTTTGATGTTGCAGTCCAAGGGACTCTCAAGAGTCTTCTCCACCACCACAGTTCAAAAGCACCAATTCTTCTGCACTCAGCCTTCTTTATGGTACAACTCTCACATCCACACATGACTACTGGAGAAACCTTAGCTCCGACTAGACGAACCTTTGTCCACAAAGTAATGTTTATGCTTTTTAATATGTTATCTAGGTTTGTCATAGCTTTTCTTCCAAGGAGCTAGAGCCATTTAATTTCATGGCTGCAATCACCATCTGCAGTGATTTTGGAGCCCGAGAAAATAAAGACAGGGTTACATGAGGCAAATAAAAGCTTTGAAAGCTTCCATTTAAACTTGAAACATACCTCTCCACTCATACCAAATTGGCCCAGGAGCTCAAAAAGACAAGCTTGCATGAAATGGGCAAAAAAAGTGCAAATCCTCTCAAGTGAAAGGGAGGGTTCCCTTAGTCTAGTGACCAAATTTGATATCAAAGGGCAGACACACATGATGTCACAGGTTGATAAAGGGCTGTACATAATATTATATATGAATAACTGCAGCATCTATCAAAAGTGACTTTTCCCTTCATTTTCACTAAATTACTGATATTAGATAAAATAGGGACTATCACTACAGACCATGCAGACATGAAAAGAATAGAAAGGAACTCTTACAAAAACTCTACAAGATTATAAGATGAAATGTACTAAGTCCATGAAACCCATAATCTACAACAAAGCACCAATATTAACATTATTTGAATAACTGCCTTGAACTGCAATGAAAATTTGTAATTTCAAAATGCCCACCACCAAGAACGAAACTCAAAAGCAGAGATAGTGACTGTGGGAGCTTAATTAAACTCCTCCATCATGCTCTGCATAGACCCTGCCTGGACTTTTTACATGTTCCCTCCAGATGTACCTTGTAGCTCCTCAAGAGTCTGTAATAAATGTCTCAACTTCACTCTCCCTTGCAGTCTTTGGCAGGACTGTTGCCTAACATTCAACACTCAGGGGCTCTACTTTACAAAAGGTAATTTAACAAAGTTGCAACAATGGCATTTTACAATTCTATCAAATTTAAAAAGAATTACAGGCAATTCTATGTTATTTATTTTCAAGAAAAGAAACAGAGGAAACACCTGTCAACTCAATTTATAAGGCCAGAATTACTAGAAAACAAAACTAGACAAACAGGAAAAGAGAAAGTAAATAAATTAAATCCCCCATGAAGATTCAAAAATCCATCATAAAATATTAGTAATAGAAATCTAACATAAAGATTTCATATTAAAGATAACATAAATCAAGGAATTCCCTGGTGGTCCAGGGTTAGCACTTGTTGCTTTTACTTGTGGGGCCCAGGTTCAATCCCTGGTCAAGGAGCTAAGATCCTGCAAGCTATGCAGCTCACCAAAAATGATAATATAAATGACAATCACGATCACTTAGCAAAGACAAATACATTATTCTTGGTTGTGAACAAATTCTATGTGGAGGATATTCGGTGTCCCACAAAGAAGATTTCTTGTTACCCTTTTGCCATCTCAGTTCTTTCACTGAATTAAAGCCCCAAACTAATTGTTTTTATGTTCATACTGCATCTACTTTGTACCCGTCATTGCCTTTTGAGCATCATTGCATCCTAAGAATCCCAAAACAACCCAGTAACTCCCTGCTATAAAACAGAACACACACATCTGTCAGGAAAAAAATTCTGCTTAAGAAATGATTGAAAGTATTTTTTATTACAGCATAAAAGTAAACAAAAAACATGTCAGGTAATAGCCTAATTTGAAACTGAAATTTAACAGCCAAGTAAATTGTTTCATTATCTAGTCAACATTTCCAAAAAATTAATTAAAACTAGAGTAAAAATATCCCCAGAAGTTTATTTAAATAGTATCTTACAAGTATTTTCCAGAACCATATTGAACGTTTGCTGTGGAAAACAAATGTAATAAATTATTAGGAAGACAAAAAGTGTAATTTTCCAAGCCAATTAAGTCAGGAGGTTCAGGAGTAAGCAAATCTGTGTTTTGCCTTTTTTTTTCCCCCCAAAGTAGAGTTTAGCTTTATTGCTTTGCCAAGCAAAGGAGCCACAGTGGGCTAATGCCTTTAATACTATGTCTTTCAAACAAGAGGGGGTAGGGAGGAGTTTTATTGTAATAGCTCAAAATGGGTGTGGTCAGCTCGTGGACACTTCTTTGATTGGCTAGTGCTGAGGTTAGCGGGAGCCAGCATCAATAACCTTCTGGCTCCAACTGCTCTAGGTTCTACACGCTGGTTGGGCAGCAGGCTTAGTGTCTCCCACCTGATGGGAGGTTCGGTAGCTGGAGCCTGGACTTACTGAGGCTCAGGTTCTTTGTGTCTCAGCGCAGAAGGAATTCAGCAAAGTGACAGGCAAGAAAGGAATGAAGTGAAGTGAAGTGAAGTGAAGTCGCTCAGTCATGTCCGACTTTTTGTGACCCCATAGCCCACCAGGCTCCTCTGTCCGTGGGATTTTCCAGGGAATAGTCCTGGAGTGGATTGCCATTTCCTTCTCCAGGGGATCTTCCCAACCCAGGAATAGAACCTGGGTCTCCCGCATCGTAGACAGATGCTTTACCGTCTGAGCCACCAAGAAAGGAATAGACTTACTAACATAGGATCCTTGTGAGGCACATTAGTTGGCAAGTGAGAGGGGTCTGCTTCAGTGAAGTTTTATGAAGTCTAATCCCATTAAAAAATTTTTTTTTGGCTTATGGGCTTAATTTCTTAACCATGGATTGAACCTGTCAGCTTGGCAGTGGAATACTGAGTCCTAACCACTGGACTGCCAGGGAATCTCCCCTGATTTCATTTTTGATGTTTGACTATTGAGACTTTTTAATGTTCAGGAAGAACTTTTTCTTTTTCAGCCTATCGGAACAAACTAATTAAAGGGAAAAAAAAGCCTGAGTGCTCCTTTGAGACAAACTGGAAGTTCAAACTGTAAGCTTGCCCTCCATGAAGGCTCATCCCAGTAATTAAAATTTCCTCTCATCTTAACTGCTCTCCCTACAATTCCCAAGATTAAGACTCATGTCTCATTAAACACAGAGGCAGGGACTTCCCTGGTAGTCCAGTGGTTAAGACTCTGTGCTTCCACTGTAGTGGGCACAGGTTTGATCCCTGGTTAACTAAGATCACATATGCCTCATGGTACAGCAAAAAAAAAAAAAAAAAAAAATCACACAGCTGTAACCACCACCTATTCCCATGCAATGGAGAAAGTAACCAACGTTTTCTGGGCACTGTTCCTACCACATAATCTGTCCCTAGTAACCTGTCCCTCTCCTCTCATGAATAGTCCAATCCCTTAATGTCCTACTGCTCCGCTCACGGTCACCTAGCAGAGGATTATGTTCTGTAACTCACTGTGATCTATCCATGGATTCTGAACATAACAAGCATGACGCACAACAGCAATTTTACACTATTCTCTGCCCCTCCCTGACACTAATTAATACACTACTGAATTTGGTTAATTCAGGGTCCTTGTTTTACCAAGGACCGAGGATGTGAATCAACCAAATCTAATGAAGTCAGCTCCTTCACTGACTCCTTACTGACTCCTTCCCAGAGACCACCATCAAAGACCTGTAATGAAGATTAAGGTTAACAGACTTCAAACTTCATGTTGAATGGCATAAATTGTAATGTGGCCTATTCAAGAAAACACAAATAGAATATTTACAGAGTGAAGACAATTGCCAATTTATATGTTTTCATGTATATTTACAGAGTGAAGACAATTGCCAATTTATATGTTTTCATGTCATATACAAATCATCCATAACTTTTAACTAATTGTGACTTGTAATGATTCTGAAGAACATAATGATCTCCCATCAATCTTAAGAGAACTGCAGACTTACTTATTCCTTTTATGGATTGGCTGCCACACAGGCTAATTTAAGAATTGTGCAAAAACTTTACCTACTACGTTACATTTATAACGATCATCCCCAATATGAGGTGTTTTGTGATGAAACCTCAGGAAGCATTGTTTCACATCCTTTCCACATTTAGTAAATCTCTTTAGTTTCTGACCTGTATGAATTGAACCATTACACCAAAGTTGGAGATACCAATGAAAACTTTTATAACATATTTGAAACATTGTTCTCCAGATTAAATCTATTTCAGTGATTTTATCTTCAGGTACAAGCCTTAGCACACGTACCAGTTTGTGTGGTTTCTTTCAAAGGTATGTATTGAGAAGTCTGGTGAATTGCGCAGCCTGGATAAAACCTCCGCTCGTAACTTGGAAGGGTTTCTCTTAAATGGACTCTCCCCTGTTGCCTCATACTTGAACTCAAGGTAAAGATTTTGCCGCACTTGTTACATTTATAAGGGATAACTCCAGTAACTCTCCCATCTTATGATCCTTGGGTAAAATCCTTGCCACACATATTTGTGTGGTTTCTCCCTGGGATAAATATTCCAATATCGAGTGATGAGTGAGCATTAATTTGGAACCTGGCCCCATTCATTACATATGTAATGTTCTGTCCAGCACAGATTATTTGATGACTGGTAGAATGTGAGTCCCAAGTAAAGGTTTTGCCCATTCCTAGCATTTGTGAGGTAATAATTTCCAGAAAGAAATCTTTGGTGAATGAATTCTTTGTCTAAAGGGCTGGTCAGACTAAATATACTTACCTGATTTCTCTCCAGAATATTTTCAATGAAGCCTAAGGTGGCAACACTTGCTAAAAACACTTCCTTAAAGCTTGTCATCAGTGTGGGTTACCTGACGGTAAGGTAGGCTTCACAATACACTGACAAATTCATCAGTCGTCATATTGGTCGGTTTCTCTCCAACATGACACATCGGTTTACCTTAAGGTTTGAATTTTGACTCAAAATTCATTGAGCCTCTAGCTCAATACATGCCTAGAGCTTCTGTCCAGTTCAAGTAGGTGAAATCATCCCTGAATATTCATTGGAAGGACTGATGTTGAAGCTGAAGCTCCAGTACTCTGGCTACCTGATGCGAAGAGCTGACTGATTAGAAAAGCTGTGATGCTGGGAAAGACTGAAGGCAAAAGCAGAAGAGGGGAACAGAGGATGAGATGGTTAGACAGCATCCCTGACTCAATGGACATGAGTTTGTGCAAACCCCAGAAGACGGTGAAGGACAGGGAAGCCTGGTGTGCTGCAGCCCAAGGATTTGCAAGGAGTCAGACATGACTTAGCAACTGAACAACAACAAATGTAGTGATGGCTGAGATTTAAGTAAAGGCTTTTCAACAGTCTTTACTTTTGTAAGGTTTCCCTTTTGTATGAACACTTTGATGCTTTGCCAGGTACACCTTTCGACTAAAGCAGCTGCCACACTCATTACATTTATAAGGTTTCTCTCCAGTATGAATTCTCTGATGAATTGCAAGATTTGAATTCCGATTGAAGACCTTGCCACACTCGTTACATTTGTAAGGTTTCTCTCCAGTATGAGTTCTCCGGTGAATTTCAAGGTATGAATTATAACTGAAGACTCTACCACATATATCACATTTACATAATTTCTGTCCTGTATGGATTATCTGATGTCTCTTGAGGTTTGAGCTGTGATTAAAGATTTTGCCACAGTCTTTACATTCGTAAGGTTTTTCCCCAGTATGAATTCTCTGATGAACTGCAAGGTATGAATTTTGACCAAAGACTTTCCCACAGACATCACATTTATATGGTTTATCTCCTGAATGGATGATTTGATGTTGTATAAGGTGTGAGCCAAAATAAAAAGTTTTGCCACACTCATTACATTTGTAATGTTTCTCTCCAGTATGAATGATCTGATGACTGATGAGGGTTGATCTAATACTGAACACTTACCACACTCGTTACATTGGTAGGGTTTTTCTCCAGTATGAATTCTCTGATGACTTGCAAGGTTTCCTTTTTGACTGAAAGCTTTGCCACACTCATTACATTTGTAAGGTTTCTCTCCAGTATGAATTCTGCGATGTTTTGCAAGGTATGAATTCTGACTAAACACCTTGCCACATTCATTACATTTGTATGGTTTCTCTCCAGTATGTATTCTCTGATGAACTGTAAGGTATGAACTTTGAGTAAACACTTTTTCACATATATCACATTTATATAAGTTCTCTTTTGTATGGATTATCTGATGTCCGGTGAGGTGCAATCCATAGTTAAGGGTTTTGCCACATTCATTATATTTGTAAGATTTCTCTGAAGTATGAATTGTTCTATGTACTTGCAAGGTTTCCTTTTTGACTGAAAGCTTTGCCACACTCATTACATTTGTAAGGTTTCTCTCCAGTATGAATTCTGCGATGTTTTGCAAGGTATGAATTCTGACTAAACACCTTGCCACATTCATTACATTTGTATGGTTTCTCTCCAGTATGTATTCTCTGATGAACTGTAAGGTATGAACTTTGAGTAAACACTTTTTCACATATATCACATTTATATAAGTTCTCTTTTGTATGGATTATCTGATGTCCGGTGAGGTGCAATCCATAGTTAAGGGTTTTGCCACATTCATTATATTTGTAAGATTTCTCTGAAGTATGAATTGTTCTATGAATAGCAAAGTCTGAATGTTGACTAAAGACTTTGTGACATACATCACAATTAAATATTTTCTCTTCTGTATGGATCAACTGATGTTGAGTGATGTTTAAGCGCTGATGAAAGGTTTGACCACTCTGATTACAATTGTAAGGGCTGTCCTTGTGTGCCCTCTGGTCTTGTGTCAGTACTGAAGGATGCATAAAATCATTCACACATGGATTACCAAGGTTGGACTGGATAGTAGAAGAAATTCCTTGAGGTGGTAAAAATGAGGCATTAATGTTGATACTCCTCTGAGCTTCATTAAATTCATCAATTTTCTCTTCACTTTTATAAAGCTGCAGTTCATTCCCAAAGCTTAATGGAAGTCTGTTTTCAATAGGCTGAATTCCTGTAATGCTTTTACCATGTTGCTGTCTCTTACAGAGGAGATTTTTGCCATGGGATACAGGCTTTCCTTGGTAATTTCTTTCCTCATCTCTTGGCTGAAACTCAAAGTCACATATATTTTCCTGGATTTTCCTGAGGTAAAAATCTTCAATTTTATTCCTTTTGTGTCTTCCCAGTATAACTATTTGGAATCCTTCTCCTCCATAAACGTTTGCATTTAGTTGTAATTTCTTGATCACATGCATATGAGAGATATCTACAAGATATAAAGAACCATAAGTAATCCTATTCATTATAATTCATAAGTTAATACTTCATGTTAAATACATGATATTACACCAAACTAGTACTGACATAAAAAGGAGTTATGAAAATTCCCAGTCATGATATTAAAACCTTTGCAAACACAAAATGAATGATTCTTTAGTAAAGTGCTCTGAGGTAATTCCACTTAATTTTAGGGCACCCAATTTTCAAACAACCTATGTAAAAACACTCATTGTAAAAACTTCTATTGACTATCAAAAGTGTATATTTTAACCATGACACCAAAGCCATACCAATTAGCAGTAAACATACTTACTGGTGCCTCATAACTGAGGAGAAAAGAATATTATTATACTATACATGTATTATACATGCTTGTTAAATATAAATCAATGCTAAAAAATCTGACAAAATATATTACAACAATAAATAATCCAAAACGAACTTATTTAATGAATAATCGCAATGAGTGGCAGTTTTGAATTCGGAAACAAATATAACAGAAAAAAATAGCAAATGTGATAAAAGTTTTTTAAAAAACAAAATGTTCTTTGAAATACCTCCTGTAAAACTATGTACCCATGAAGCAGCATAAAAATTCTAAAAGACTACCTTCTATAAATAAAATTTAAATATTAAAAAATGAAATATTCTCCATTTACATTAACAGCTATTACACAGAGCAACTGCCTACCTGTGCAGTGCCCTAAAATATCCAGGTCATTGCCTCCAAAATACATATTGCAAATTTATTTATTTAACTATGGTCATAGACAATATGGTTGAGAACAAAGTGCAAGAAAAAGGAATACAATATATAATAAACAAAATGGATATAAGAAACATACCTGAATATTATCTTTTTATACAAAAGCCACTTTTGATTTGTTAGTATAAAAAGGCACTATTTCTGGAGTAGGAAACGGCAACCCACTCCAGTATTCTTGCCTGGGAAAGTTCATGAGCAGAGGAGACTGGTGGGCTACAGTCCAAGGGGTCACAAAATAGTTGGACATGACTAAATGACTGAGCCTGCACACACACAATGTATAATATATAATTTTTATTGTTGTAAAAATTTACTGCTGTAAAAATTTTAAAGCAAATAAAGATCCTTCTCAAAAGAAAAAAAAGCACTATTTCTGAGAATTCCCTGGCAGTTCAGTGGTTAAAACTCAGCACTTTCACTGCCCTGGGTCCAGGTTCCATTCCTGGTTGGGAAACTAAGATCCCATAGGCAGCATGGTGTGCCAAAAAAAGAAGGACATTTCATGCCATCTAACATTACCAATTTATTTTGAAAGTCTTGAGAAAATAATCACAATTTTTCAAGTAAGGAAAGTGGAATCACAGATTTATGTACATGACCCCAGTTGACACAGAACATAAAGTGAGAACCACAGTATGAATTTTGATCTACAGTCTGAGACAACATATACTTAAACATGACTGCCCACCCAAGCAGTCTAGATTACAAAATACTACGACAAGTATCAGGAGTTAAGTAAGAAAACGTCAAGGAAAACACAAGAAGTGAGCTGTGTAACTACTAAGGGGATTCAGCCACCCCTTTGAAACTGGTTTCTGAGTTATCACAGCTGCACACAGTGATTTAGGTTGTGTCAGAAGAAAGCTGTTAAATAGACAGAGGTGTTGTTTTTACAGTGTAAGTAAAGTGGAAGGTGGAGGGATGGTGAAAGAGTGCTGTGGAAATTAAGAAGTTTAGGATAATAATTTTAAAATACTTGAAAATAAGAATCTTTCATCCACATCATGGTATCATGTAAAGAAAGATCAGAACTGAGAAACGGCTTGGGTGGAGCATAGAGTACCTATATCTACATAGTGAATACCACTGTATAAGGGCAACTAAAATACTGACCTTAAAACAAAAGAAGAATTGGTTTAGCAATAGAATAGTTCTGTACCATTTTTAACTAGCAGAATTATACTATGAGTATGGGAAAGAACCAAATGAGATTTAAACACTGTAGAAAGAAATTAACTCTCAATCTATTACACTATTTGCTATGCAACGTATCCAACTGAGTATTTTAGTGACTGTATTTCCACATATATGCTCAATGTAAACATACACAGTATTCCAGGAGACTATGCAATAATGTACTCAGCAAAAAGCAGGAGAAAAAACCAGCAGAAGACCATTACAAGGAGTCTAATCTGTATACACAAATGCAGAGCAAAGTAAAAGATTAACAGTATTGTGAAGGAGGGAGATCATGATTTCAGAATGAAGGTCTCCTAGTTGGGTAAGCAGTTTATATGAGTAAACAAACAGAAAGTGCTTGACAAAGCCTGAAGATATAATCAGATATAATATATTCCAGGATATAATCAAAACAGTTAAGTAAGTTAAAAATGAAAAAAGTAACTAAAATATTAATTACCTAATATCCTTTTGCATTCAAAATTCTTATGCTAGCTCTCCTTATTATTAAACATAACAGTGTTTTTTTAGCTGGCCTCTCTAAAAACTGGAAATCATATTAAATTCTTAACCAAATTCTCAAAGAAAAAACCATGAGGAGTTATGTCAGCAGGCCAGTAAACCACAGGCACTCATTACCCATGAGGGAACCAAGTTAAAACAAAGCAGGAAAAAAAAAAAAGCAGAAAACAATTTGGGAAAACTCACCCAACCGGTAAAGCAGCAGCAGCAGTCAAACAGATGCCTGTCCAGAAAACACTAAACCGAAAAATGTAGGAAAGTTCATGACAATTTCCTGGCCTTTGACTCCCCTCCTCCTCCTTACACTGCATTGAGAATGAACTGGCACAAGCCTCCCCATTCTCAGAGGTTCCCTCAGGTGAAAATGCTAAAAATATGACAGAAACATTCAGTAAACGAGAAATAGAAAAAAATGACCTCAACACAATAAAGGACATGTATTAAGAGCCCATAGTTAACATCATATTCAATATGTAGTGACTTAAAACTTTTCCCCTAACATCAGGAACTAGACAAGGATACTTGCACTATCTCTAAAAAAAGAAATTACTAGAATTTCTAGCAAGAACACAAAGGTAGCAAAAACACATAAAACAATCCCAATAGAAAAAAGAAGCAAAACATCTCTGTTGACAAATGAAATATAAGAAACCCTGGAGAATTCCCTGGCGGTCCAGATATGGTTAGGACTCCAGGCTTCCACTGCCAGGATCGATCCCTGGTGGGGAATCTAGAATCCCACATGGTGCGTGTTGTGGCAAAAATAAAATAAATAAAAAGCTCTGAAGGTTCTGGGAAAAGAAAAACTGATAAAAATAATGAACTCAGAAAAATGACAATATACAAAAATCAATACTATTTCCCTACATTAACAATAAAAAAATAAGAATTAAATTCAGAAAATTCCATTTACAATACCATCAAAAAAATAAAGTGTTCAGCAAAACCATACAGAGGAAGGGAAAGATATATGCACTATGGACTGAAAACACAGCTGAAAAATATCTGAAAAGTCAAATTAATGCAGACATCCCAAGTTCAATGGATTAGAAGTAAATATGATCAGGGATAGATCATATGATGAGGAATAGATTTAAAGGTCTAGATCTGATAGATAGAGTGCCTGATGAACTATGGAATGAGGTTCGTGACATTGTACAGGAGATAGGGATCAAGACCATCCCCATGGAAAAGAAATGCAAAAAGGCAAAATGGCTGTCTGGGGAGGCCTTACAAATAGCTGTGAAAAGAAGAGAAGCAAAAAGCAAAGGAGAAAAGGAAAGATATAAGCATCTGAATGCAGAGTTCCAAAGAATAGCAAGAAGAGATAAGAAAGCCTTCTTCAGCAATCAATGTAAAGAAATAGAGGAAAAGAACAGAATGGGAAAGACTAGAGATCTCTTCAAGAAAATTAGAGATACCAAGAGAACATTTCATGCAAGGATGGGCTCGATAAAGGACAGAAATGGTCTGGACCTAACAGAAGCAGAAGATATTAAGAAGAGGTGGCAAGAATACAC